>OY720453.1:33543823-33733823 GCA_963082715.1 Harpalus rubripes | reverse complement strand
CTAAATTTTTGATCACATTTATACATTCTAATATTTCACGTTCCTTTTTTCTCATTATTGGCATTAGCATATGCATATATATATATATATATATATATATATATATATATATATATATATATATATATATATATATATATTGGCATTTGTTAAGGAGTCACTTCCGTGAAGTTTATAAGGCGTCCTGACTTCCATATTAATTAATGGATATATATTATTAAAAATTACATATATAGGCTTAGGGGAACTTCTATATTAAGGTTTTCAAAAGAGGGGTAAAAAAATATTATTTTAAAAATTAATATACAATTGTACATACTTAAAATACAAAGTCACTTCCATCATTGTAATTGTGTACAAGATATTGAAGCGTATGACTGACTTCCGCAACGTAGCCAAATTTCATGTCAGCCAAACCACATATCAACAAAACATCAAATAACGTACATGATGAATAAGATCTCACTCTGTGTTAACGAAGCGCCATAATGGCGAATTTTGAGCTATTATCTTTGTTTAAAAAATTATAATTTTGTTGTACATCTTGAAAAAAATCAGCCCGTATGTTAAATTTATTATTATTATTTGCATATCTTTAAATAACAAAACATGAAATAAAATCAATTTATATAAATATTATTTTTTACTGTACTGTTTAATCAACATTATAACAAATTAGAAATGTAAATATTTTTATAATAGTTGTGGTGCCAATACAAAGATAAAACATTTCCCCATCCGAAAATATCAAATACGTAAAAATTATCCAGTATTTTAGGCCCATAAATTAATTTTAAAATTTATTCATTTTATTATTAATAGCAATAGCCATGTCATATTTGAACAAAAAGATAAACAAATACATGACAATTTACCTGTCAATGTCAAATAACCTATTCTGACAGATAAAAAGCATTTGTTTATCTTTTTGTTCAAATTGAGCATGTCTCTTGCTATTAATAGGAAAATGAGTGAATTTTAAAAAATATTTATGGGCCTAAAATATTGGATAGTTTTTACCTATTTGGTATTTTCGGATGAGGATTTTTTTTATCTTTGTATTGAGACCACAATCATTGCCGTAAGTTAAAATGTGGGGCAACGGTTTGCAAAAAATTGATTTCCCATGTTAATGTACACCTTGAAAAAAGTCACCCTGTTTATCCACTGTGGACTGGAAACATACGGAAACCCCATATTAATTATTTTAGGTTTTCTCTCATTTTTTTTTGTATTAGCTATAAAATAATTAATTTATAAATTGTTTTACTTAATTTTATTAAAATAGTAATGTAACCATTGTGATGAAGATATTTCTCGTTGAAAATTCAATTTTTTAGCATATTTGTTTTATTCAAAATATTATGATTAGTACATCAAAAGGAATAATAAATATTATTCCCGGGTCATTATTCCCTGCGCGATTTATACTTAGCATTATATATCTAAAACTACATAATTAATGAATATATTATTAGTTAGTCGTAGATAAAATGATTTTATCTACGATTAACAAATAATATGTACAGAATGTCTCATTTTCGATATTTTATAAGGTATCTCGGGTAATATTAGCGATAAATCAAAACCGTTTGCACATTGCAGGGTCAACTTTTCCAGAAAAGTTTAATAGTCACCACAGGAATTTTCGATCTTCTTTTGTTTCTGAGCTACAGGCAAAAACTCGTTTTTCGCTAATTTTGAAAATGTATCATATCTTATTTATTACGATAGTTAGAGAGAAATTGGTTTTACAATATTTTTACCGTTTTTTAGATTGAATAAAATGGCGTAATTAGATTTTTTGAAAACTTGATAATTCTTGGGATATAACACAAACTTTTGATTTTTTAAATGGGAACCCATGTTGAAAATAGTCTCGCCGTTTTGTTTAATTTATAAGCCTTTCAATGATGTATAACAAGTCTACATTCTTTTGTTTTAAACATTAATAAAAGACGAATTATTACTAATTTATTGGGGTGAAAATATTGGAAATTATTAAGAAACAAATGAAAAAATCTCTTACAGATCATCATTTGCATATTTCTAATAGTATTTGTTTCAGTTTTACACATTTTTTCAATTTATTTACTTCAAAGGCATATTAAATAATTTTTTTCGGATTGTGTCAAAGCCAACTGTAACGTAGATAAATAGTAATTTAACTAACACAAAAATAATTAATTAAGAATAATTTTTAAACACAATTAATAGATATAGAATTAAAATAAACAAATGATGATCTGTAATACATTTTTTCATTTGTTTCTTAATAATTTCCAATATTTTCACCCCAATAAATTAATAATTCGTCTTTTATTAATGTTTAAAACAAAAGAATGTAGACTTGTTATATATCATTGAAAGGCTTATAAATTAAGCCAGAAGACGAGACTATTTTTAACATAGGTTCCCATTTAAAAAATCAAAATTTTGTGTTATATCTCGAGAATTATTAAATTTTCAAAAAATCTAATTACGCCATTTTATTCAATCTAACAAACGGTAAAAATTTTGTAAAAACAATTTTTCTCCAACTATCATAATAAATAACAAATGATATATTTTCAAAATGATCGAAAAACGTGTTTTTGACTGTAGCTTAGAAACAAAAGATGATCGAAAATTCCTGTGGTGACTATTAAACTTTTCTGGAAAAGTTGACCCTGGAATGTGCAAACGGTTTTGATCTATCATTAGTATTACCCTATATTATTTTAATCTAGTTTGCACGTGAGTAACAAGTAAAATATTGGGCATCACATGCAAGGTAACTATTTACTATTTCCGTTGACAGTTTATTATTAGGTTATATTATCACGCATTACTGACCCCTATTCTGCGTCTATTAAAAATGATGAGAAGTGCCAATGTACACTGTGATAATAATTTATATGCATTTTCATTTTTATTCCCAGATAGCAGTATTTTTTAATTTTTTATTGCCAAGGCTAAAGTTCCATCCCAAAATTTTTTATGTCCTCTATTAGAGGCAATAGTAGTGGTTTTCGCCAACGTTTTTCCATTAAGGCTGTATTAGCTAGAGATGATAATTACCAAGGGCGTAAACTACGTGGGTGCACGGACGCACATGCACCCAAAGAGCAGCACCCACATTAATTTCACCCTAACATTTTAATTATATTTCATACACTGTAAAAATGATTTGTCAATTTTTCAAGTCAAAAATATTGCAGTCATTAAAATACCTGTATTCTCGGTGAAAATTTGCATCGCTAGACATTTTAAATTCAATATAAGCGTTTGTAACTTATTTCGGTAAGACTTTTTAAAATTATCTGATATATATCTCACATCTTACGTCTATTTTTTTTTAGAAACAAACGCCATGGATCTCATTTATTCTTACTATGCGCAGATCTCCATTACGCATATCTTCTATCTCTTTAAATTGAAAAAGTCTATTGTTACTGGCATTAAAAATTAGTTGATTGACATTTGGATAGATTGCTAGATGCAATTTATTTTATAAATTGCACTGTGCAGTCACTTATATTTTATGTTTTTCTGCCGAAATCGTTATAGATATCACAACTTACGCAGAGACAGAAAAGTTTACCATTGTATATCATGGTCGTGACACCTAAATTTCATACCGTAGTGGCTGCCTAATAATAACAAATATCTTAAAAGATGACATCCATATGGATTATTATAGCAAATTTCATTCAAACCGAACAAAGCGTTTTGTCATTATAAGCAAAATTATACTTTTTTACTAAATGGTACACTTTCGGTTTTTTGCATATTGCTAAATTAAGTTATATCGTGTTAATTTGGGCCCAGGAATCTGTTCTTAAGCCATGTCTACGTGTTTTAGAGATAACTGTATATAACTACTAGGAATATTTTTTATTTTTTTTGTAATAGATATTAATTTTATATATGTTAAATGTACATTTAATGTAATATATGTATAATAAAATAGGAATGTTTTTTTTACTGTATTATTTGCATTTATAAAAACATATAGGTACCCATATTTAAAATAAAAATAATGCACCCACAGCCAAAATTAAAAGTTTACGCCTCTGATAATTACTATTACGTGTGTTAAGGAGGTTGATTAATAATTGAGACATTTTAATTTTTAGATCACTAATGGCCATTTAACACATGTGTTAGTTACAATATTTTTCCGTTGACAGTATATCTTATTAAATTGGAAAATCTAATTTTATTCTAGACAAAATTTTTAAGTTAGTAACGTTTGACACATTGAAAAATTTTGATATATAAGAAGAAATTTAATTGTTATTAATACTTATTGGCTAAAATTTTTAAATATGTGTAAAAAATAATCATTAATTCACAGAAATACTCCGTATGTGCTACAGATAACAGTGGTATTTTTTGTGAATATTTCATCCATTATTAATATATGATATTTTTTATTTGTATATTGTTAATAAAAATTTATTATATAAATTGTGTTTCCAGTCCCACTCATCTTTGGAAAAAACATAACTACAATTACGTACTATAATACACTGTTGCCAAGTTTCGGAAGTGACTAAGTACTTCCTAATGCTATATACACGTCGGAAGTAACATCGCATTGCGTATACCTGACACTAATAGCGATTACAACGCCAGCGGTAAACGCATGAACTAAAGTGACAAATTTAAGGGTACTGGGGGTATATTTGACTTCCAACACAATTTTCGTATTTACACTTATTTAGCCTTGTAGTGGTAGAAAAAAATAAAATTACATGGGAAACGTTGTCACTTCCATTTTCGGAAGTCACAACGTTATATATGAAGTCACAGCGGCCAGTAGATTCCCGTATATGAAGTGACTAGGTACCGTATGCGCATATATATATATATATATATATATATATATATATATATATATAAGCCTCGAGCAGACAGGTGATTCGAACGACCTTGAAGTGCTTGGAATCAGTTGATTTGTATGCGCTTGAAGCTTTGACAAGAACAGAAGTTTTTTTTTATTCAGAGCGATTACTTTCGGTTACGTGGTAACTGCATTTTATTGAGCATTGCGGCTACTCGTGGTTACGTCAAACGTGTAACCGACGTATGTAGGATGGATTGTAAAGTTACTACAGCTATTCTTTTCTAGCTACCAGAACGCTGACATTTAGGCAATTTTCATTTAAAAAAAAAATGGAATCTGTGACACTTTTTGTCATCGAATCAACTGGGACCCGCAGAATTTGTGTCGGCGCTGCAAGCGCACATGTAATGGCGGCCAGTAGGACATGTCAGATTTCTTCACATTTTGAATAAGCGCTTTCTGACCGATAATGTTGATAAAAGTTCAAAACAACACAATTTTTAAGTTTGTTCAGTCGAATCCTTGATCAAGAAACATAGTTGAAGGGCAACAATTCGTAAATCAGATTTAATTACTATTTGTGGCGTAGTTTGACTTATGAAAATTCTGAGTTGGAACTGCAATCTACGGGGACAAATATTAGTAAAATCAATGAATCTGCAAATTTTATTTTTCAATACTGTCAATAGATTTATTAAAACTACATACCTGCAAAATTTTATTATAATATATTTTTGTGAAATGCAAAGAAAGTGCATATTTATTTATCAGATTAAAGTTTTGCAATATATTTAAATTTATTTTCTATGCGTTCAGTCGATCAAGTTTATCTTCTTTGCCTAAAATTATGAAATGTGACTTGAATTTTGTTGTATTAGTACACTTTAAAACAGCACTGCGTGAATTTTCTTTAACTTGCTTATTTTTCACACATTGTCAAATGAAATTATAAAATCTAAGCGTGAGAACATCTTTTTATATTAAACGAAACTAATGATTTTTGATGTTTACATAATTTGACATGACATACTGGCCGCCATTAACTTAGTTCTCTAAAATTCCGCTGACGTCGCATGCTATTCTGTGGATTCCAATACGCTTTAAATTAAATGTATCACACTATAACAAGATATATATTTGACGAATGTTAAATAATTAATTTGACCGAAACGTCTGTAGTAACTGGTCAAATTTTATTCACACCGGTTGCCGAACTTACTACGCAGTTAACTATATCTAACCCGGTTACATACATAAAAACGCCTTCACTTTTTAGCGGTTTAAAACCAACATATGTCATAACATTGTTCTTATCAAACCTGTCTAAATAACATGCGCACACAAATCAGCTGATTAAAAGCACTTTAAGGTCACTTGATGCACGTGAGCAGACACGTGACTCAAGCAACCTTGTCCCTTTGACACGAACAATGTTTTGACCTCTTTTTCTATCAACTGCGAAAAAGTTATTATTTTACATTTTTCGGGCAGTAAAGCACATAATATTATAAATAATAAATTTTTATCAGTTCAAAATCAAAATTATTGAAAACATTTCTCTTTCAAAGCGGCAAGTGCACACAAATCAGTCGATTTCAAGCACTTCCAGATCACTCGTGTATCGTGTCTGCTTGCGGCCTATTGCTAAGCAATACGTCATCTGGTGTCAAAATTGTGTATTATAACTTAAACAAAACAGTCCTGTGTATAGTTGTTGCATAGTAACTGTCAAAAAAATCATGCCAATGTAAAAAATATAAACGAGGGTGCGATGAAATTTTTGATATAGAGGCCACATGTAATATTTTATATTATTGAAAAAACTCGTCAGTTTTGTATTTCTCCGATCGTATCCTTCTCTCTCTTTCTCTTTCTCTCTTGGCAACACTATCACCACATAATTAGACAAGCTATTTCCCAAGCAAAATAGAAAAGAAAACATTTTCCTTTTACTGTAGCCACAAACCATTTCAGCGCAGCGGTATTCTCCACAAAACCAACAATCAAAAACGCAATTTCCTTGCAATAATGAAAGTATAAAAATAAAACGAACAGCTCCTATAATTATCTTGTTGATATAAATTTCCTTCACGGAGATCGAAGCGAAGCCGAAGAATCGACGAGTCTTTAAATGCTTCAAAGCTCAAAGCTTTTTGACAGCTCCAGTAACAAAGTAATCGTCTTATTGAACGCTGCGCACAACGATACCTACCAACAATGAGAAATTTTTCTAATTGCAATTATTTCTTAAATTGTGTATTATGAACATCCTTTATACCTTTTCCAATTTAGATCGTATATGGTACAATGATATTAGCTCATTCATTAATTTTTCCTTTAAATCAAAGGCTTTATGATCGCAGTAAATAATGGAACTAGACTTTTTTACTCATTATCTAAAATTTAAATTACAATAGCCATAAGACAGAGCCTAGAGAGAATTTTGAACTAACATCATACAGAATCAAGTAATTTTATTTGGTTCGGCTCGAAAATTATCCGAATCCGATCAGTAGAACGACTTGTCTCTATTTACGAGTTTCTTCAAAATTCTCTCACTATCGTGAATAGAATATACACATAAGCGTATGGGTAAATGGATGTCGATATACGACATAAAATTTTAAAACTAGAAAGTTTTCAAAGTTATTTCCTATACTGCACACTGGGAGTCAAATTTGAGAGAAAACTGATAATTGATATGTATTTACTATTATGAATTTTTGTACGATGTTTAAAAACTAAAAACTGAATGCAGAAACGAATGTACGAGCCCAAGCCCGGTCGGTAAACATTTTCAACAAACAAATTATAAAGCCTACGCAAATGTTGAGAAATTTTAACAAATTCCTTTCGATTAGTTTAAAGTATATATATATATATATATATATATATATATATATATATATATATATATATATATATATATATATATATATATATATATATATATATATATATATATATATATATATATATACACATAAAATTAGAAAAACTGAATATTTATTCAAATATTTAAAATTCCATTCGAACTATTATTACTAGTCATCTGGCTTACAGTTTTTTTATAATTAAAATAGCCGAAAGAATTTTGTTGAAATTTCTAACCATTTGTATAGATTTTATAATTTGTTAAAAATGTAAACGGGCCGAATTATTTTGAGTTTGGGCTCGTATGTACTTTGTGTACATGAGAATTTGTAAATTTTTGTAAGATCTTACACAAATAAAGGTACAAAAAGGAATCAAAAGGTCGGTTTAAAATATAAAATGCTGTTTGACTGAAATTTTCAGCAATTGTTAGCACCTAATCTATGTTACAGTCAAGAAATTTCCCACATTAGTGGCTAATTTGAAATTTAATAGCGTACTTTGAAGCAGAAAAACATAATAATGGTCCTTTTTACCGCTACATTGTATAAATAAGGTAATTTTTATAGCAGATAATACGGGCATTGGCATAACGAACCCTATGCGAAATATTTTCTGGGTTCACCCTCTGATTAACACTACGAAAAAATTTAATAGCAAAGATATTCTAAAATTTACAATACATTGTGACTGTGACAATAATGTAACGTTTTTATTTATTTGGGTGAAGTGTAAATATTAGACAATTATTACTAATTAAAATAAAAGTTTATTATAACGATATTAAATATAATTAAAAGATGATAAATATAACAAACACTACGATTAAAAAAATATTAAACACTAATTAAGACTAAGAATATTATAATACATTTAAACACTAAGATTATTTATTTAAACAATATATAGTTCACTTATTTATTTATGCAACTATATTTATTTATGTTTACCACTTGTCGACTATCTGTTTATATCACCAACTGTTTAACACGCAACGATTATTTATATCAGACTGTCCAATGCCTTCGCTAACAGTGCTTATATAGTCCGGCATTTGTATTCGAGAACTTACTAGAACACTTCCAGATAAAAACTAAACACAATTGATTACATCAACCGCGTAATTAAGCAGGTTCCGACAAGTCTGTTGCGTCATCGCTAAAAATAGACACTCGCTCGTCCCTGTGACAGCGGCGGAGACAGTGGGGGCAACGGCGGGCGCTGCACATTACAATTATTATACGAGGTCTATTAGAAAAGTATCCGATCTTTGGCCGGGGAAAAAACTGGCATCCCTGGAGCGTTGGAAACCTAATTAGATTCAAAATAGTCTCCTTAGGACTCCACACACTTCTCCGAGCGGTGCCGCCATTGTTGGAAGCATTTCGAGAAAGCCTCATTCGGAATAAAATTTAGATCGGCTCTCGTTGCAGCCATAATGCCCTCTCGTATAAAATCGTGTTCCTTTCAATGGCCTCTTGAGTTTGTGGAACAGCCAGAAGTCGTAGGAGGCCATATCAGTAGAGTAAGGAGCCTGTTGATCCACAGGAGTCTTGTTCTTCGCCAAAAAAATTCTGAAGCAAGCACCAGGAATATGCTGAAGCATTGTGGTGATGGAGGCGCCAATTTTCTGTTGACCACAACTCCGGTCTCTTGCGCCGCACAGCTTCACATAGGCAACGGACGACATCCCCATAGTACTCTTTGGTGATTGCCTGACTCTGTGGTGCGTACTCGTGGTGTTGATGGCTGTTCGGAGCATGGCTTGCTCTCCATCGATGTGCGGCCGTCTTTAAACCGGTTGTACCACTCCTTAATCTGTATCATGCCCATAGCATTTTCACCCAAAGCCGCCTGAATCTTCCAAATGGTTTCCACCTAGATGTCGCCTAGTTTAAGGCAAAATTTTACGCAAAAGCTCTGTTCCAGTTGTTCCGTCATTTTCCTTGCAATGAAAAACCGACGAAAGCACTACACACTACCTCACTCAAATGCTGCTTGCTAGCAATAATCGACAGGCGGAAAAAAATTCACGCATGCGCACGAAGGTTCAAGGTCGGCTCATGCAAGCGTCCTAGATTCAAATCCATCAGGTTTTCGCAGAAAAATGTCGGGTACTTTTCTAATAATATCTCTTTTGCACAATTAGTCTTTTGTCTTTTTATTGTAAGCAAATATTCTTTATTGCAATCAAGCATATTATTTTACTTTGAATCGCAATATAGGCAACAATCACTACATAAAACGATCCAGTCTCATATAAATTAGCTAAAATGTTTAGTAATTTTCTACTGAAATAAATATTTATTTTCAATATATATAATAAATCATTTCAATGTTTACATTTTACACAAATAAAAACAATAAATGATATCACTATTTTACTAGACAAAATTACGTTCCAATAGGGGGATATTTCGTCGTCCGACGTGCCATCTACAGTTCATTTTTTCTCCTATTCTAGCATTCGAACATCGCACATAAACATAATCTGCCTAGTATTTTTATTGTAAATGTAACGTATGCCCTGTATAATAGTCGCGCCATATTGTGTTGTGTTTAGACTTTTAAAAGTTTATCTAGATAACTCAATAATCCGTTAAATATAATCTCTTCTCTAAATCTTCTGTGATCTGGCAATTTATTTTTGTACATAAAAGGGGAAAAACATGCAGCTTCGCATTTCTTTAAAAAATGTAACTTTCAATTATAAGGCACTTGACCTTGAATGAAATTTTTTTTCTGGATATCTTGTCTTACCATAGTTTTGATGCACAAGCCGTCACTGGTTATAAATAATATGAATATTTGAAGGGTTCTAAATTCTCGTCTCACAAAATAAGATGACATTTAACATTCATATCGTAAATGTGTAATAAATACTAATTATTCGAGAAAATAATTTAAAAATTATATAATGTTATTACGGAAACTTCAGACGGCACCTAACTATTTGTTTAGCAGGTTACCATAAATAATTAGTTACGTAGTAAATCTCATTATGTAGACCCTATTATTTGTTTCTTGGCCAATACCACTTCATCCTTTTTAAAATGAAAAGATAAAAATTTTGTTATATTTTTTTATTAGGTACATTTTAATGCCTTTTTGCTCTCAATAATGTATTTTTATTTTTGCGTTCTTATGCCCTGCCTATCTTGCTGTCTTCGTCATAAATGATAAATGGAATTATTTAAATTTTAACATTTTTATTGATTTAAACTTTGTTCTTTTGAAAAGTTAGTTTCCATGTGAACGCCAGCGTGACATATCGGGATTTTTAAGAAATCCCGGTGGGATGGACAAACCAACAGACGGACGTCGTTTTTGCGTGTCGGATAAAAACGTATTAAGTCTGAAATATAGGGCAAGTCCACCGAATCGCCGAGCTCCGAGGTTCGAGGTTTTATTCTTTTCCACTGACATAAAACTTTACAATGGAGATCTAAGAGACCAAACTTTAATTCTTCTTTATTACGAGAGATCGCTGGAATTTCATGATGTGTATAGATGAAGCATGGATCATTATCATTATCATCATTATTACATTTTTATGTTTGCATAAACTCTGATTTCTATTTGCGAATATTTAATAGCGTTCAGAGCTATAGATATTTCATTTCAGTAAAGAATAAAGTAGATGGCTCTTGACTTTGTTTACACTACATATTTTTGGTCTGTAAAAATGTGCCTGCCCGAATATTAAAAATTACAAAGATCAAAAACCCTGTTCATTATGGGTTATTACTGTAGACTTTCATTGGCTATTAACAGCTGAAAATTAACAATTTTTATGCTATTTCGTTTTGTATTTTGCTCAATTATGAGGCAATACTGATTAATTCTTCTCAAACGAAATTTATTTCATTGTAAGTGCTACTTAACAATGGGGGATTTCACTTTTTTAAAACAAAGTATGAGTAAAGTTAAGAATATTGGTAAAAATCCGGTGAAAAAATTCTTGTTAATAAACGAGTTATGGTCCTCCAAAGTTTGAAAAAATAAATGTGCCGTCACGAATATTAGTTTTCATATCTTCGTAGACCTATATGTTCTTGAAATATATGCTATTTCTAAATTAATAAAAAAAAAAAAACAAATGAATATAATAACACTGCATAAGTATACTTTGTTGTAAGAGTATTTAAAATATGAAGTTTAATGCAAGAAATTTATATTCAAATTAAAACTGTTAAAGAATTGCAATGTATTTTAATGTCTTTACTGCCATTGGTAGTACAAACCTAACGCTACTTGCTATACATTTATAGGAGGTCTTTCAGTCCTCAATCAATATAATTTCATAATCGTGAGGAGCCGATATAACGAAGAAAACCTAATTTTCGAAGAATTTCATTTATACCTTTTTTTATTTCATTATTAATATTCTTTAATAAGTTAATATTCATGAAAAACATTTTTAATTTATATCAAAATATAATAATCTTCTTTTCTTATGCGAAGCATGTAAAAGATCATGCGAAATATTTGATAAGTCTGTTCCGTCTGATATAAAACAAATACAGGAAAATTTGTCAAAATTAATGAAAAACAATGTTGCTGATAGTTTAAACTTACTTTTTAATTCTTTGCAAAGTGATCTTAATAGCAAATTTATTCAGTTGAAAGATGAATTACAAAATAGTCTGGACTGTAAAGTCAAAGAATTGTGTGAAAAAGTTTTTATTCCACCGTACTCTGAGGCAAACAGTTATTCGAAGGTTGTTAAAAATAAAAACTATGAACCCCCAATAATTGCCAAGCCCTTATCTGGAACTCAAAAACCAGTTAAAACTATATCAGATATATTAAAATCTGTGAACCCTATTGAATCTAATATTTATATCACCAGTATTAAAAGCAAGCGGGACGGGAGTGTATTAATCAGCTGTGAGGATAAGGATAATGTTACTAAACTTAAACAGTTAGCGAGTGACACAATGAGCAAGAGTTATGAGATTAAACAATTACCACTACTGAATCCTAGACTCAAAATTGTTGGTATGTCAGAAAATCTAGAAACTCAATCGTTTTTAAACTTTATACTAAATCAAAACAGAACCAGCTTCTCAGAAAAGAGTAGTTGTGAGGTAATTTCAATTAAACCCCTGAAGAAAAATAACAATCTGTTCCAAGCTCTAATGCAAGTAGATCGCAATACATATTATGCACTTTTAAATTCTGGTAAGGTAGTTGTTGGGTACGATTATTGTTCGGTATACGATGCCATTGATGTCCGAAGATGCTATAACTGTTGTGGGTTCCATCACACTGCCACACAATGTACTAAAACAAGCCCTACATGCCCTAAATGTGCCGAATCTCACACTTTAAATGGTAAATCTGCCACACCGAAATGTGTACACTGTTCGCAAATGAAGGTTCATAAGACTGAAATCTGTTGTGCTCATGCTGTGTGGGATCCTGATTGTCATGTATATCAGGAAGCCCTTAAAAGATTTAAAAATTATGTACTTGGTGCTGCATAGCAACTACAGGATGTATCCATTAGTGAATCTACTACTAATTCTTCTAGGAGTGAACCTTCAAATAATTTTGACTGCTACTATCAAAATGTTAGAAGCTTGGGAGGCAAAGTTACCGATTTATACGTTAACTCACTAACACTTACACACTTCCTAGTATATGCTCTTACAGAAACTTGGTGCCATGACCACATTTCGAATTCGGAACTTTTTGATACCAATTATTTTAATGTATTTCGAGCTGACAGAAATTTTACTCTTACGAATACTAAAAGGGGAGGGGGTGTCTTGTTAGCTGTAAAAAAAGATTTTTCTGCATATAAAATTGACATCAACACTTTCAGTGATAAATTTAACGAAATTCCGCAAATCGATATATTGCTAATCAAAATATTTCTTGATCACAGTACTCTTTACATCTTAGTGATATAGATTCCTCCCTCTTGCCCCAGTAATGATTATAATATATTGTTTGAATCGCTCTCAACTCTAGATTTTCTTTATAATTCAAACTGTATAATATTTGGCGATTTCAATATGCCATTCTATGTGAACTGCCATTATGGTGAGACAGCGTCCACTCTGTATAACACCTTCATTAATTTTCTCCAATTTTTTGATTGGACTCAATATAATTTTACGAAGAACTCCGATGGTAAAATTTTGGATTTCGTAATAAGCAACAATAATTGTAACGTTACACGTTATGACGATAGTGTTGTAAAAGAAGATCGCTATCATCCTTCTTTATCTATACAATTATTTATCAAGTGTAATTCTACATTGAAATGTACTACTAACCCTGGTCTAAATTATAAAAAAGCTAATTTTCCTGTACTGTATAGTGAATTGGCCAACATCAATTGGGATTTTCTAAATGAATTTAATGATGTCAATACAACAGTTGAAGCATTCTATAATTCGCTTAACAATGTTTTACATAATAACGTTCCTTTAAAAAAATATTGTTCTAAATCCTACCCGCCATGGTTCACTAGCTCTATTATAAATAAAATTAGAAAAAAACATAAATTTTGGTCCAACTATAAAAAGTCGCATTCAGAGGAAGAAAAGGCTGAATTTCAAACCATTAGAGCCCAAATCAAGTCCGAAGTAAAGAAATCATACGCTATGTATTGTAAAAACATGCAAAATTATATTTTCAATGAACCCAAAAGTTTCTGATCTTTTATAAACAAGAAAAGAAATTCTACTTCCATGCCGAACATTCTAACATACGATAATGAAATTCTTGAGGATCCACAATCTATTGTGGATGCATTTGCTCACTACTTTTCTTCGTCATTCAACAAAAATAATTACAACAATATTAATTCTTCAATAGCTAATTTATCTCCGTCTAATCCTGGTCTATTTATAACATCTGTTAGCGAAGATGATGTGCTTAATGCTATTAAAAAATTAAAACCAAAAATGACTAAGGGACCGGATGCAAAACCTTCTTTTATTATAAAAGATTGCGCTTCTGTTTTTGTATTTCCATTAACGATAATTTTCAATCTAATATTACGTCATTGTACTTTCCCTGAAATTTGGAAACTCTCAAGATTAAATCCCATATTCAAAAAGGGCGATAGAAATAATATTGTTAATTATAGACCAGTAGCAATTATTTCTAATTTTAGTAAAGTATTTGAAATACTACTGCATGATGAAATGTACAACCACTCTTCAAACTTTTATCGCCTAATCAACATGGATTTATTGGAGGGAGATCTACTGCGACAAATCTCATATGCAAAACCCAGTTCATAAGTAAAGCAATTGATGAATGTGGCCAAGTGGACGTTATTTATACCGATTTTTCTAAAGCGTTCGACAAACTCGATCATGCCATCTTATTGGTGAAATTGTAATCCATGGGCTTTTCCTATAGTTTAATCGAACTAATAACATCGTACTTGCAAAACTGACACCTATATGTGAGTACACACGGTTTCAAATCTGAGAATTTCGTTCAAAACTCTGGGGAACCACAGGGCTCTGTTCTTGGGCCTTTATTATTAAATATTTTTATTATTGACATTACGACTGATATTAATGTGGAATACCTGATGTACGCTGATGATTTAAAATTATTTTGTAGAATATCAAAAATCGATACTGTATGAACCTCCAAACAAATATCAATATCATTAGAAATTGGTGTAATATTAATAACTTACATCTTAATATCAGCAAATGCAATGTTATGTCGTACACCACGAAACATCAAAAAATCACTTTTAATTACACCTTAGACGGTGATTCAATCTGTAGGTCAAATCATATATCTGATTTAGGAGTCATTTTCGAGCCTAGGCTAACGTTTAATAAACATGTAGAAACACGAGTTTCAACGGCATTTAAATGTCTTGGTTTTATCATTAGAAATTCACAAATGTTAAAAAATTTATACACACTTATTCGACTTTTTACAACCCTGGTAAGACCACATTTGGAATATTGCTCAGTAGTTTGGAACCCTATTACTAATAACATGATTGATCTAATTGAAAGTGTACAAAGAAAATTCATAAAAGCAGCTACATTTATCTTGAACGGCACGTATCCAGCAAGAGGTATCCCTCAAACTATATTATTGGAATCGTTTAATCTGAATTTCTTATATCAACGAAGAAATATGCACGCAACTATCTTTTTGCTTAAAACCATCACCGGTACTATTGACTGTGCATTCATTGTGCACAATATATACTTTCAAGTCCCCAGATTGTCGTCAAGATATAGTTACACATTCTATTTGCCCCCTACTAGATCGAATACGTTAGTTAAATCACCCATTCATCATATAATTCAGTCTTATCATAAAATTCAAAATCGTGTAGATATTTTTAATTCTAACGTTCGTGATATTAAAAATTGCATTTACTTCTTTTAATTGATTTCTTCCTACCCCCTAATTGGGCACCTGCCTGTCGGGTAGTGTATCAAATAATAATAATAATAATAATAATAATAATAATAATAATAATAATAATAATAATAATAATAATAATAATAATAATAATAATAATAATAATAATAATAATAATAATAATAATAATAATAATAATAATAATAATAATAATAATATTCCTTCGCGTTTTTACTAATTTTTCTCTTCATTCGATTGGGCTGGAATCCCCCATTATGTAACTTTTTGAATACTATGTATAACTGTCCAACATATACGGCCATATGTGCTTGCCACGTCAGATTGTTCAACTAAATTTTGCGATGTGGTGTAACTAACTAACAGTAAAACTAATAGAGTATTCCATTTTTTATATATTTAGTGCAACATACGATCATCAGTTTATGGCAGTGCAGTCTGCAAGATATCTATAATTTGAGTTGTAAAAAGTTTCTCTGTAAGTACAGTAAATGTAGAAAAAATAAGTATGTTAATAAAAGCAGAATTATTGGAAACGTACGTTTGTAAATATATACAAATAAACAGTTGCGGATGTACATAACCTCTTCACCTGCAATAACAGTTTACAAACTTTCACTAGACTTTTGTATCATGTTTCATTTAAAATACATTACGCATGTGCTATAACAACTAGCTGCACTCAGTGCAAAACTAAATATATACATGGAAAACGCTATTAATAATAAATCATTAATTTATAACAGAAATAATAAAATTAACATTAAATCTGAATAAAGTAGAACACTGACTTACAGACAACTACAGACTAATAACTGAACCCTTCAAGTCTTTCAGATATAGAGTAATTTATTACTTCCCTACCGACACTGATCTTTTCTCGAATTTAGTAGAATATCTCAAGTCAGCCAAGTCTCTGCAACATTCCATCTCACGTCATTCAAACGCAATGTAAGTTATTGCTATATTTTCAGCACAACCCTTTTAATATTAATATTTTGTATTGTACGCAATTTATAAATACGAAAATTTCAGTTTTTACTTTTTATTCTAGTGAAAGAGAAAATCTTTATATGTACCTAAACCTAAAACAATACAATAAAAACAGCTCCAGTCTAGGTTCCAGCACTTAAGAATTTCTGAATATTACAGGACTTTGTGACATATTAAATATGCAGATGAGCTACATAATAGCAAAACTATTAAAAATTATATTTTCTCTGATCGTAAGAAATGTGTTTTTGACTTGTTTTCATCCCGAAAAATGCATTATTCCGGTTCGGCAACTAGAATAACTGTACGGGAATATATTTCCTACCCGTCCGGGAATATATTCCTGTACGGTTTTGTGTAGAAATAAAAACAATGCTAGATTAATTAATTAATAATAACTCGCTGTCACTATCGTTTATATTATTGTTTCATTCAATAATACCACCACAATAAAAATGTTGCATAGAATTTGACATTTGTGAAATATTTAAACAATCCATGGTTACGTGAGCATTAGCTGCTTGCCAAAAATTAACAAAACCTACACAAATAATTTTATTAATTTAGAAGTTCTTAAAATTAACTTTGGAATCGCAACGAGGCGTCGCCCGCGACCGGCGAAAATATAAATTTCTATTTGTACTACGCTCGCTAATTCATGCCAAGGTCAAAGTTTCTCAGTACCTTCTGTACTGTTACTGATGAGATGAGGGTTTAGACGAGTTCAGATCGCTGCACAATTATTCTAGCCTAAAAATATTGGACTATCTAACATTTCAATAAACATTTGTGTGCTGAACAACGCCTCAGCATTAGCATAAATGTAAATAAAAAACTATTTACTTTAATAAATCTAATTTATCATTTCTAACATAATTTTTGTTGTATTCATTGATATTTTCGCCAATAAAAGTGGTCTTGTTTCAGTTTTTTTTTTACGAGTTAATTGATGTTAATATTTACTTTTATGTAATAATTATTACTTATAAATAAAACTATTATAAATGAATAACAAAGTTTTTATTTTCCTAGAAATAAGTGTGATAACGAAGTGATGTCGCGTACGACTCCACGTTGTGGTTATTGTAATAAAAATTTCACGTAGTTGTTCTAGGGTTAACGACAAAACTCGCGGCCGAATGACTCGACCCGAATTAATAGTCCGTAAAACTCGGTTCGAATAATTCGTAAATATGGACAAAAATCTATTTCGTCCCGTGGACATTTATATACTTCCGAATTAAAATATACGTACGACGCCACGTTGTGGTTATTGTAACATAAATTTCACGTTGTAGTTCTAGGGTTAAATATAAAATAATTAATTTTTCGCTTCCCAGACTCATTTGGTTGCTAGACTCAGCTAGCGCCTCGTCCCATCATTGTCCACCGTCGTCTAGGAATCTATCACTTCTCCTACTAATTACAGAATTGCACAATATACTATAAACATAAAATAAAAACAAACATAAATTGCGAGCCAAATAAAATGAAGATGCTAGTACATTTCGTGTATTCTCTTTGTCGGTACATAACTATATTAAATATTTGTTCTGTTTGCGCGTTTTAATTTATTATATATGTAAATTTATAACTGGCAAAATTTGAATTGCTGAACAATGATGTAATGCTTTCACACAATAATTATTTATATTTGAAGTTATTTCAAGAAAATTATTTTAAAACAGGAGTAGAATGCAAGAAGTTGAAAGTATTTCAATAAAATAAAAATTTAAGCTCATTGATGATAGTTTCATTATTAGATATATACATATTAAAGCATGCTTTCTAAAAGTTTGTTGTATTTGGAGAGTGGGGAGTCAGTGTGGCATACTGTTGTACGAAGCGGCAGTCCTGGTTCATATAAACAATATTGTATTCTTTATTGTAAAAGAATTTTTTTAAATGTATACTTTTTCGATAGAAACCTCCCTCACATATTGAAATAATTCTCTCTTCTGGCCAATTTTTCTATAATGAAGTTAGGTTCCAATTTTCAGTTAAAATCCACTGACTCGACTTCCATATCGATAGCAGAAGCTTAACACATTTTGCCTATCGGCGATTTGTGTCAAACGCTGGGGAAACGAATGTACGTATACGTTACGGATATGAGAATAAAAAAGCAATTGCAAATTTCAGGGCAGCCAACTGCCGAGGACGACAGAAGTACCAACCGGGACACCATAAATCACAACACTGAATCGTACGACAACAAAACTATATCCGATTCGTTGCCAACTTTGGGGGAGGATTTTGTAAAAGCATTTTATAAAAGCAAGAGCCAAATAAAGTATTATTGAAATATTTTTATTTATTTCGTCAATCTGATTTAATGTAAAAGCCGGATTTCCACCAAATGTGTTAGCGCTTAAAGCATAATAATCTGTGCAAGCCTTAATACTAATAAACTAGCAAACTGCAGAACGAATATTCACGATACCGTTGCAGCAGGAATTCTCCTTTTTTCAAATATGTCGGATACATCATTTTCTGTATCATACCAAAAAATAAATAATTATGAAATAGACTGACATTTGACAGTTTAGTTTAGAAAAGTATGATAGACAGATGACAGGTAATATATGTATCTATCTACAACAGGGCTATTGCAAGATTTTTTATGCCCTCTAAATAATAAATTATAACTTTTTTTCTATCGAAATTTGTACGCCCTTTATAAAACAAGCCTATAACTAATTATTTCTATATTTATTTGTAGCTATCGACATATTTTAGTTTGTAATGTTTATACCATGAATCAATTGCGTTTTATACTAGTGCTGTTGATTTTGGAAAAAATAAAATTCGAAAATTCAGTTGAAAAATAAGTCGAAATTCGGATTTTGAATTATAATCTAAATTCGAATTTCGAATTTCAAATTTTTAACAAAATTAGAATTTCATATACATTCAAAATTCTAATTTCGAGTGTTTACGAAGTTAGGATTACATATTTTCAAGTGTTACTTAATGTTTACACTGCTTTGTTATTATTAATTTCAGAAAATATATTTCCAAATTGTACTTGTACATGTTAATTAAGAATATTTTACTTTCAACAAATAAGCGACAAATATCGGTGTTTGGACTCAGAGAGCAAGTTTAAACAAGTCATGTCATTGTAAAACACGAATAAATAGATGGCGGCTTCAACTATCGAAATTCGTAATTCGAAAAAGTATATAGCTTATTTTTCGAATTTCGAATGTGTTCAAATAGGTTTCCTCCTACTTGAAGGTAAAAATTTGCACGATTTAAGCTTGATGAAATTTCATACAAAATATGCTACAGAGTGTTCAGTTAAATCGTACCAGTGTTTGTCTTCAAGTAGAAGGCAACATTTTAAAATATTTTGTGACAAAAGTTGTAAAAAAAATTAATAAAGCATAAAAATGTTAATACTGGAAAAACTGTACATTACATTTCCCTGAAGAAGGCATATTTGGTGCCGAAACGTCGGCAATGTAATAAAACAATTTTCAAACGTTTTCATCAGACTGTTTTTCTCCAAGTTTTCCCAGTATTACTTTGATCCAGTCGAGGAATACATGTATAAATGTTAATATTTGTTTTTTATTTAAGAACTCGATATCTGAGAACCCTCAGAAAATGACCATATAGGTCTTTCCATCTGAAGAGACACCTGCGCGAAGTACGCATTTGCGTCTTAAAAAGAGAGGCAAATATGAGTAACAAGGAATACTACGCTACTCTCTGTTCTGCGTAACATCAGTTTCAATTTTCCTCATTCTGATGTTGACATCGCTTGGATTCACATCGCGCTCAGTTCTGCATTTTGACATTTGACCTACTCGTTTTGTTACTTGTCTGTATGTTTTCGTGGTATATTCACATTGTTTTTTGTTTGTTTTCGCGGTATATTTGTTTTTGTTATTGTTTCTTGTTTGTTTGCAATATGTAATTTATCGATTTAATAAAATATATTTAAACTTTTTTGCATTTTCATGAATATTTAAATAATACTGTCAATAACATAATTCAAATTAAAATTTATTAATATTTTAATAACGTTTACATTTAGAAAATAATAAACTAAAAACTGTTCATTTATGAATGAAAGAGCGTATATACAGTGTATTTAAGTGGTGGATTGCAATATAGGTACTTCAGTTCTCGCACCGCTTTGGTAGGTTGTGTAGTATATCATATAAGCACCGCCTATACACGCAGGCCAGGTGTCTCTTCAGATGGAAAGACCTATAGTACAATGATATTTTTTTGAAATACCTACCCTTAATATTTTTTATTTTGAAAATGTCTTGTTTGTTTCACAACTTTACACATAATATACTTATAATAAAGCTTGCGGACATCATCAGATTCATTAATAGGAATACTCACGTGGGTTACACAAACCGGTAATTATTGACTGCAATCCAGAAGTTTATTTATTTATTTATTTCAACATATGTATTATTTATTATCTCGTTTCTTGTTGTTTTTCTACTTTTCCTGTCAATTTCTCTTTTATTTTTCAGTATTGCATAAAATGGCTTGACATAATCTTTACGATTTTTCCATAAAATTTAATAGAAATCAGTTAGTCTATGGTGACAATACTGTATAAAACATTTGTAATAATAACAAAGGAGTATTTGTACTGGATTTATAAATGACTGTATAACTACTTTGGTATTTGCATTTAATGAAATTTAAAAAAAAACTATGTGTCTTATTTAGGAATCGAATCTAGGATACGTGGGTCAGCACCAGGGTTTTTTATTTTCAGTTTTCGGATTTTGAAATTAGATAAAAATCAAACGAATTCAAATTCCACCAATCAGCAAACCTTTAGTAATTAATGAAAATATAATCATTGACATTAATAATAGAAAATAACATCTTTGAGATCATCATCACAGCTGCGTTTGATGACTTCATTCACATTTTGACATATTTGAGTCTATACCGACTATTTTCATAATTAATTATTGTCAAACATTAATTGTTGCTTGTGTTTAAAAATTCCTAGGATTGCTCGCTGATAGAGATTCTTGGACTTGGCTTGAAGCTTGGCTTGGCTTGAAAAATTAAGCCAAGCCTACCGTTCAACAAAGCTTGATTTTTCAAGCAAAGGATAACATCAAGCCTAAGCCAAGCCTAACTTTAAAAAAGCTTGAATTTTCAAGCCAAGCCACACTTTAATTCGCGCACACAGTCAAGTATAAAATAAATTTATAGTTATTAAAAAAGTTTTTAAATACATAATGATGATTTAATTGTATTGTTTATATTAATCTAAAATATGTGATGAAAAATGATATTAATATAAAGTTTATTGCAAATTTCAATCATTAAATAGATATAGAACTTTGATTTTCAAACTAAAAGGACTCTTGTTAAATTTATTTGATTATATTTAACACAAAACTAATTAATATTCAGTAACTTGATTTTTAATACTAAGCAGCATCATGCTTCAACAAATAATATTTTTTTATTTATAGCGCTGCTACAAAATAATTTTGGTGCATTTATAAGAAATAATAATATAATCAACATCGCAAGGTAAATTAAGTGACAGACTACGCATGATGACCTTGATAAAAAAATATCATAGTTGCATATTGTTAAATGGTTCTCAAATGTTTAGTTTTTTTAGTCATTGTCAGCAATCGATTTACAAGTTTTGTTATTGAAGTATTTCCGAACTTTAGAGACGAGAAAGTTTCTGTTTATAATGATTTCAATGCAATTTTTAGCACAACCGGTCACTGGCATAGTCACTAGTCTACCCCTGTTCAATCAAGAATCACGATAGTACGTATAAAAACTCAGTAGTCGGATTGATTGTAATATCTTTATATAATGAAGGATACAACTTCCAAAATATGTTCTGACATCTAATACATTTTTATAATTCATATATTTTTTCATGGATTACTTGTTAGCGCATTTTTATAAACATAGCATACTTACAAAACAATATAAAAGCATAGCATACTTATTGAATACCTTTGTAAATTTTGCTCAAAATTTACAAACAGATGTAGGAAAATAAAATTATATTTAAGAGGAGATGTTTGTTTAATAAACTCTACCCGATCTAGTCCGAAGTCGGTGGGAAGCTTTCAACTACAGTTCTTGCTCTGGAATAAGGAACCATACTCTGAAGCAAATATTGATACTTTTCATTTTGAAGATTTGGATCTTCGTCTATTCTTCTAAAAAGACTCCAAAATTGAAGCCAGTCTTTCAATTCACCATTAAATTTATTCAATTCTATTTTTGGAAGTCTAAACTTATTTATCGTCGCTGATTCTCTTGAGATAATCGAATCATTCTGATTACTATTAATGACCGTCTCATTTTTATCGTTCTTCATGAACTCTTCTAATTCTTCGGTTATAATATTCAATTTCTTCGTGTAGTCATCAGCGATTTCCATTTCATTTTCCACTTGTTTGCAATCAACATTATCGTCTTGAATCATTAGGTCAAATATAACTTTACCTGAATTTATCATTTCACTATGCTTTTCTTCTAAAATCTTAATCTCTGCCTTTACATCACTTAATGGTATCTTTTTATCTTTCAACTTCTCAAAATCTTTTAAAATATTATTATATATTCTTGTGAAAGAACTTCGTAAGACACTTCTGGTTTTCTTTGCCTTTTCCATATTTACTTGTATTCTTCAATCTTACAATACAACCCAACACGTCCTGTCACGGTCGCCACAAAATATGTTCAATCAAGAATCACGATAGTACGTATAAAAACTCAGTAGTCGGATTGATTGTAATATCTTTATATAATGAAGGATACAAATTCCAAAATATGTTCTGACATCTAATACATTTTTATAATTCATATATTTTTTCATGGATTACTTGTTAGCGCATTTTTATAAACATAGCATACTTACAAAACAATATAAAAGCATAGCACACTTATTGAATACGTAACAACCCCTAATAAAACGACCCTGTTTGAAGCAGGTACAATATACAATAAAAATTTAATTCGACAAAGAGAGTAGTCTCTTTTAAAGATTTAAATAATAACAAATAAATACCTATATAATCACGGTTTATTAACTAGTTTTAAATCAGCCTTCATTCGCAAATTTCGTTAATGATGACATATCCGTATCGTTGTGTATATTTACTTTTGTGCTATTTAACAATTGAAAATAATTTATGTACTTTTCTAATATGATTTCGTTCCGAAAAATCAGCAGAATTTTATAGCGTTAAAAATAGAAAGACACGAACAAACAAAATTTCGAAGAAATTCCCATCTATAGGGTTTTATGATTTCCAGCAGTGGGTATTTGAAGTACAAAAGGGATAATAGAATAACAGTCAATTTCATCCCATTACAAAATTATGTATTTATTTGAACACTCTTCTTGTGTGTTATACAGGGTAAATATGAGGTATATAGTATAGATGAACATAGATCCTATTCATTTTAGTTCAATGTATAAACCTACTTGAATGAATGCAGTCAATAAAAATTATAAAAGTAATGAAAAATTGCAAGGTATTTTTTTAAATAATAATAATGTCGATTGTTTACTCTCAAAAATAAAATAGATGAATAAAAGGTACTTTTCAATATTTTTATATTTTACTGCTTTATTCCATCTTCACGTATAGTTATACCATCAATTTATGTAAAGTAAAACGTAATTTATCCATAGTTACAATACAATAAAACAACGCTATATTATATCGATACTTTGGTATATCCGATATAGTGTTACATCGATATACCAATTACATCAATATATCGGGTTTATCGGTTTACATCGATATATTTAATTTAATTTACATCGAATATTGAAATTAAAATCTTGACACCAATCAACCCTACTACTAACTGGTTTAATTTAAATTTTAAAGACCCATATATTATATATCTACTGTGAAACTAAATGAAATAAAGTAAAAACCATTAAATGTTCGTGCGAAAATGAGAATGCACATGAGCATTATAAAGCTTGAAAAAGCTTGAAAAGGCTTGAAAAGGCTTGAAAAGGCTTGAAAAGCTTGACAAAGCTTGAAAATCAAGCCAACCCCAAAATTTTTAAAGCTTGCAGTTTTCAAGCCAAGCCAAGCTTCTTCCCATCAAGCCCAACCCAAGTCATGCTGGACATTAGAAAAAGCTTGAATTTTCAAGCCAAGCTTTTTTATTTCAATCCTAGTAGCTAATCCCTATTCGATGAGAGCAATTTAAAATACGGATATACAATATAAAGAAATCTGATGTGGCCAGCAAAATAGTTTTAAATACAAATACATATACTCATGTCTCACTACAAAATAATTCTCACATACATTTGCAAAACTATGGGATATTTTAATATAAATGATGTACAATACATATATTTTCTTTATATTCAATATCCTGAAATTTTCTTTTTCTACTTTCCTTTTATATTCTTTTTACGTATATTCTTTTACGTTGTTGACTTTTTTTATTTTCATAATCTTCATAATGATGTACAAATATTTTTGACAGTGACATACAAATATTTTTTACAGTGACATCTATGTGTCAATTACAAACATTTGAATTTCTTGCCTTGAAGTAGTTTGATCTGAGAATTTTTACATCAAATTATTTTATATGCATTTCTTTATCTCTGACACACGCACGCACCCACGCGCGCACGCGCACTCACACACGCACGGACGCACGCACGGCCGCCCGCCCGCACGCCTACACACACACGCACACGCACACGCACACACACACACACACACACACACACACACACAGATATCATCGTAAAATGTTATAATCGGATTCTAGGGACCTTAAAACGTGCTTATTCACTAAAATCTGGATATGTGATTTTTAGCATGAATTCAAGACCTCTCTTAGCGAGAGGTAAAAAGTTTGTACTCGTATTACATAAATTTTTGTTTGCATACATAACTTTTCAATGTAATTCAGTAATTAAATGATGTCATTGATTTACAACATTATAAGCATGATTTAGAACTTTGATTTAATTAAAAGAACTAATTAGATATTCCGCTAACGAATCCTTTGCTGAGGTAATTTGCAGAACTTCGGGTTTTTACTCTCTATCGATTCGGCCATTCGTAAATTATGACAGGTTTTTTTACGTTTCCTATAAGTATGGTGTTATCCTTATAGGACTTATTTCCCTTTATCTTTTCGCAGGAATTACTTTTCTGTGAAGAGTTCCTGCTTGGCAGTAAAACGTCCAGGAATTAAATTCGGAATACAACATTTTTGATTATATATTTTGCAATTCGTTAGACGTGGAGGAAATTTATAACCTTAAACCCTGGGGTTTTATTGCCAGGGTTTTATTTTTATTGTTTGAAAATTTTATGGCGGAGGATAAATGTTGGTTTAAGGCGATGAATGTTTCATATCGCCGGAAACTTGGTTGTTACATATTTAAAATGTTACATTGAAGTAATTGCTATGTAGAGAAACATTTTAGAATTGCAGCAACATTCAAAATGTTTAATTTAAGCCGTAATTTCGAGTTAGTTATTTATTGTAGCAAAAACAGCGTAACCCTGCGGAAATACACAGAATAATAAAAATCGGTTGCGTAGTAAGGTTATTTACGATAGATTGTTAAACATTATACAGGACGTTTCTTGGATATTGGACACCTCGATTATTTTCTTTATAATTGGAAATAGAAGAAAATCATTCAAATAAAAGTCATAGTAGATAAAGGGGAAAATTCACTTATTGAAGAAACATTTTTGAACCAGTGGTTCTCAAACTATAACATTTAATTCAATTTAATTCAATTTATTAAATTGTTTGAAGTTTAGACTTCGGACAAGTGGAATTGGTTGATCTTATGTGTTAAACATTTTACCTAATTATATAATAATAAGAAAATATATAAATATATTGTTAGGAATAACAGGAATCGCAAACAAAAAAGAATGCTCTAATTCATTCTATTAAAGAGCAACCCTGATACACCGATACTGACTGTAACCCGATCACTGCTCAACGAAACACTGCTTCGTCTGCGATAACACGTCTAGTCTTTAAACTAGACGTTACATCACAATCAGACTGTAATTAATTAAGAAGCTATTAATTACAATTTGATCATAACAATATTAATCATTATAGAATGTTGTATATCCAATTCCGGCCTTCTTAACTTTATTCGCTAACGCAGCCTCTCCTGACGGATGAGCGTCCCCGATCATCAAGATGGATACATGGGCTAAATCTCCCGATGCCTCAGTGGTACCGGCTAAACATTACTGGTTTGCTAACATTCAGGTTCTAAATCAGAGATACTATTATAAGTCTGAAAACTTAGCACGTCGTCTTAGGCCACGCTGCCCAATTCATTTACTGGAAAACATACATGACAGATGCATCCAGTAGCATGTCATCTTCGGTAGAGGTATCACAGTAGCACATACCGGAATGCACATCACAGAGGCATACAGTAGCATTTTATCTTCCATACAAAGCTGATAATTCTAAGATATATGATGAGAATGACCAATCTCTACACTAGATCAATGCCTCAATTGCTCCTTAGCCACTTTCACTTTTGTCGGCACTTCAAAGTTTTAGTAACCTTTATGGATTTTCAACAATCCACTCGACGAGCCTAAGTATATTGTAGTGTCAATCTTCTGAAGGTTCGTTATTGTACGCATGAACCGTTCTACCTAAAAATTATAACATGAATTCAAATGTTATGTAATAATACGTAATACCAAATTGATCTAAACACTCCGGTATGCTTAAACTTGAAACAATGTTTTCCAGCGTTCATCACGCTGCACTTAGCTATGCCAAATATTGAGACAAATATTTGAAGAGCAAGTCTCGTCTTGTCTGACTTCTCTGCTTCTAATGGCTGACAGATTTCTGTTGCTCAATTGTTTTTCGGGTAAAACACTCGGCTTCGCAACCCCACCGGGCACCAGCTGCCCTGTACAACTCCTCTGCAGATGATCTAGCTTGCCACAACTAAAACATTCAACAAATTTCCAATTTAACTAAACTGGCATGATCGCCCCGAAAATGGCCACAAGACTGATAGGCCATAGACCTATCAAAGCCAAAACGCCAAATTTGTAGCTACGACTATGCTGGTCGATATCCTGCTCTCCTGGATACTTGAAGTTTTGTTTCATTTAGAGTATCATCTACTCTCTCAACGTTACTGTAATCTGTTTCTGAAACATACCAAATAAACACTTTGTTCGTGTCATTGAACAATGTTGACGCTCGTCCATTCTCATACTTTCGAAATTAGAATTTCAACAACGTCATGTACGTTTTGTAAAGGCCGACTCAAAGACTACTTCAACCACTTGAAGTATGTTCTGAGAGCAGATTCAGGGACTACTACTGTATTTGCAACCTAAATTTCAATTCAAAAAACGATGTTCGCCTGTGTTAGGCATGGAATTAATGAAGTTTCGGACTAGCAGTCAATAATACAATTTTCTATACAATAGTCTTCTTCAGGGCTAGAATGGTCCAGTTGAAGGAAAATATACACATGTGGATAAGCGTAGATACATAAAAGACCGACATTTAAAAATATAAATAAATAAATAGTTAAAATCACAGATCATGGAGTGAAAATGATCAATTAATAAATAACTTCTCCTTGATGACTAAAATAAACTTTGCTGACTACAATTTTTTTTAAATGGTAACCGTAAAGCTGTTTTTTTTATTTGTGTCACTTTACACTATAGTGGGTACCATAGTGAGTCTCAGGCACTTCTTGTGGATACTTGAAAAGCCATAACTTCATAGTCTGGAGAAACGCTACCATAAATCTTGTTGGTCACGGTGACAAAAATCACTAGCCCTTAAAGCCCTCATGACCTAAAATAAAATCTACAATTTGTAGCTCAGTATACTGTATCTGCTGTTTCCATATAAACTTATTCCATTGGGTACTTACAAAAAAAATGAAAACCATCGGATATCAGAATAATTAATTTCATTAGCCTGTCACTCAGATTGCTTACTATAGGAAATAAGTCGATGAGGGTAATATGCAAAATTTCACAATTGTCACTTGTAGGTTTCACCAATTATACTGATCTTCAGCATAGTTTTGCCACATGTTCCCACTATCTTGACTAAAGATTTCCAGTCAGATTTTTATGAATAATTTCCATTTCGGTACACCATTGTCCTGCACAGGTATCGGTCATAACTTGGATCAAAAATAGATAACGCTATATCAGTACTTCTAAGTCGCAATGTACTCAACGTGTCTGTTACTTAGCGAAAACTTGTGACATGTCCAATGAAAACATTCTGCAATCTTTCTACACGCTTTAAGAAATTTGTATTAGTTCATTTGTTATTTTACAAATAACTAACTAAATCGCAAACTGGTTCACACTCTCGATCTGTTACTACTTGATCCACATTAAGTTCAATAATACTGTCACATCGCAAATGATGTAATAGAGTAGAATAAAGTTTCCAAAATGAAATACTTGCTCCTTGAAATACTTTATTACATCATACAAACTCAATGACAACACATCAATTAAAATATAACAACTGCCATGAACTACTTATAATAATTAATATCTCAAATGACATATGTGGAAATCGGCAATGCGGGTCATCGGTCATTACAATATTAAGAACAGCAAACTCGACTTGATCACTTGTTTCTCAACAAGCAACTAACCAAATTGCCTTTATTACAAACAGTAACCCAATTGCAACCAAAATCGCACGCAACGATATATTGCGCTTTGTAATAAAATCTCTTACCAGTATTGGAAGACCCGCCGCTTAGCATAAATCCAATACTTATAACTCCCGGTTCGACCTAACAACTCTTGTAATTACGTCTTCGTTCTCCGGATGGAACCCTGTTACTGGTCAATGCGCTAGAAAAAAAATCTGCAAAAATGATAGACGACTCTTCCATCTTAATCAACTTGGCCTTGTACTTCACTTTATAATTCGCCAACAAAACACAAGCCAACAAACAATATTGCGGATCGCAAGCGAATCCCACTTTTAGTATTAGAAATAACAGGAATCGTAAACAAAAAAAGAATACTTTAATCAATTCTATCAAAGAGCAACACTGATACACCGATACCGACGGCAACCCGATCACTGGTCAAAAAAACTGCTCCGTTTGTGGTAACACGACTGGTTTTTAAACTAGTCGTTACATCACAATCAGACTCTAATTAGTTAAGTAGCTATTAGTTACAATTTTATCATAACAATATTAATCATCATAGAATGTTGTATAACCATTTCCGGTCTTCTTCAGTTTATTCGCTAACATTATTTATAACCATATGCAAATTTTGTGATATACATCTGATTAGTAGAAAATATTTATCTATATACAAATAGCCAATTATAATATACCCGCATATGTATGATAATAACTGTTTATACAATAACATAATATAATAGAAAGAGATAGTAACAAAGTACATCTTAATAAAATTTATGCAAGAGAACAATTACAAATATATTAATTGCAGTATAATAATATAATACGTATATGTAGATAGAAAGAAATACTAACATATTGCAACCTGATAAAAATTATGTAAGAAAGCTTATGCAAGAAAACGTTTACTAATTTATTCATTGAGGCAAAAGCTACGAAGTTTTACGCATTTAATGTGAAATAAGATCCATTATTTAGTCTTTCTAAGTCAAAATTTTCAAGTAAGAGGAAGATATTTATTTCTGAATAAATGTTCGTAATGTATTTTGACAAATAATAAACACGTAGTGAATTGAATATTGGACAACTAATAAAAAAATGGTACAAATTCTCGTTTTCACATATATTGCATATTGTAAAATTATTATTTGCATGTAAGATACACTTGAAACCTTTGTAAAATACGAGTATTCTTAAGCCGTTTATGCTAGCAATTCTGATTTGAGCAATAATTCTAATTTTGGTAATTGACGAATTCAAAAGCAAATAATCTGTTATGCCTTGGTGAATATTAAAAAACCTATAGAGGCACGCGTACTTTGAGTCTTATTAATTGATTGGCATTTCCATGTTTTTTTTATCAAAATATTCTTTAACTATGTGGTTCAGTTATACTCGACTTTATTTAAACTGGAATTATTGATATTATTTAGTAACCTATAGTATTTTTTTACAAGGGTGAGAGTTATTCATATTTAACAATTAACACCACCAGTATAAAACTCTGTGCAGTATGGCAAATGCATTGGAATGAACACCAGTTTCTAAACGAATGATAGAATTTCGGGTATTCCTTGAACATTATAATATCTGTTTCAGAAGAGTTAGATGACATTTTTCAATTGTGTGAATGCATTAGACTCCAGATTTCACATGAAAAAAGAACCGTTACATAAAAATAAAATAAATAAATATATCATCACGGCTTATTACCCATTGCTGGGTGTGCCAATCTGCTTACCGTTACATTGATAATAATATCCAGCAGTTTAATTTTTTTCTGGCGAACTTAAAGAGTTACCCCATATAAGAATATTTCTTACTGTTTGGGTGGGGATAGTACCTCTTCTTATATTTTCAATTGCTGCTTGATTGAACTTGCCGGACGAGGAAAAAAGGTTACCCAGCTAGTTAAAGGCACAATTTCTAGAGGACGCTCATTATAACAAAAGAGATATTTATTACTGCTAGTCTGCTTCTCTTAAAGATAAGGATATTTGTTTTTTCACTATTAACTTCGAGCTAATTCTCTGTGCAGTATCTATGTAATACACTTAATTTTCTGCGTACATCTACTAGTGAGTTTGCCAAAATCACTAGATCGTCTGCGTAAGCTAAAAGAATAATATTACTGTAACTGTCGACATTAATGCCCCAGCAGCTGGCTTTACGGAAAAAAGAATCTAGATCATTTTTAAAGAATGTGAACAATATTGGCGACAGAATTTCCCCTTGCAGATTCCCTTGCGTTATGTTTGCATTATTTGATAGAGTATTACCTACTTTGACGTTTAGATTAGCATTACTATACAAGTTTTGGAGAATTCTGATAATTTTAGTTGACGTACCTATTTACCATAGTTTATGCCATAATTTGTTATGGTTTACAGAGTCAAATGCTCTTTTTAGTTCTAAAAATATTCCAAATACTTTAGTTCTCTTCAACTTCATTTGTATGTGTATTATTGAAGAAAGACAAAAAATTATATTAGAAACGCCTTTGTTTTTACGAAACCCCATTTGATATTCTGTCAAGATGTGTTCTTCTGACCAAACTTGTAACCTTTATATATAATCTGTGCAAACAATTTGCACAATTTGTTGAATAATGCAACGCCTCTGCAGTTCATAGAATCGGAAGTATCACCTTTTTTATGCAAGTGGATTAGCTGAACATTTTACCAAGGTGTGGGAACAGAAATTAAAATAGTATTGAAGTAATTTAGAGTATAATGTGTCCACGCTGGAGTTAAATTCTTATAAAATTCGTTAGAAATTTTGTCTGAACCTGGAGTCTTGTTTAGTTTGGAAGAAGCAACACCGTGTTCTAATTCTTGAAGGGTAATGTTACAATCTAAATCTGGGTGCTGGCAGTCAAGGAAATAAGGGGTGAGTTCTATGGGTAGTGCTACGGTGTTTTTATAAAAAAATCCCAATTTATAAGAGGTATATCATTTATATGATTTGTTCTTTGCTTTAAACTTTACTACTCTCCAAAATTCAGCAGCATTTTTTACATTTTCTAAGGAATTTGAGTGAGATTTATCATGATCTCTCTTGCAGAATTTTAATTTATCTGAATAAAGTTTTACGGGTCTAGATAATTTTTCAAGCTAGACTCTAATCTTTCTACCCTATCTCTATTAAGAAGTTTTTTTTGCCTTTTGTTTGATAGTGAAGCATTGCATAATGTACTAAGGTTTTTTTATGTTTAAAGTGGGAGAAATTCAGATTTGTCGCTGTTATTTTACACATACCCGAATGGCATGATGCTTCTTTTATTGCTAATAATAAGTTTTTGTTTAAAATTTCAGAATGACTACTATTGTAATACAAAAAATAAGAGTTGTTTAATGCCGTATGAAAAGGCGGTAATTGTATTATATAAAATTTAAAGTCTACGTTGAATTTTGAAACATTTTGTGGTGTCACGTAAGCGTTTGACGAATTTACATTGTGAGGAGAGTACGTTAAGGGTGGGAAAAATGTTAATCCCGGGACAAGTTCAATCAATTCTTTGTTAGTCCATATTAAATCAATTGTCGACTTTACTTATAAAGATGAACTCGCCGGGAATATCGTTTTTACGTTCCGTCACCTTTACGTAAGGAAGGTATTGTCTTTGGTCAAAAATTTTGGTGATGAGTTTTTAATGAATAAGCATGTTTTAAGGTCCCTACAATACGATTTTATTATTTTTACGATGATGTCTGTATGTATGTGTGTGTGTGTGTGTGTGTGTGTGTGTGTGTGTGTGTGTGTGTGTGTGTGTGTGTGTGTGTGTGTGTGTGTGTCAGTGTGTGTGTGTGTGTGTGTGTGTGTGTGTGTGTCAGTGTGTGTGTGTGTGTGTGTGTGTCAGTGTGTGTGTGTGTGTGTGTGTGTGTCAGTGTGAGTGTATGTGTGTGTGTAACAAAATTTTCGTCTACGATAACTATAATACTACAATTCCAAAAATTATAATTCTTTCGTATTTCTCTTCGTTGCATCCATATGAAGAGCTGATTAGATTTTGGATATAATTGGTCAACCGGAAGTTCCCTCATTTGAAGATTTTAACAGTTTTTCTTGAAAATACGATGGTAAATATAATTTTTTCACATTTAATGTTATTATAAATATTAAAGAATATTGCATTCTCTATACGATTTGAATGCATTTCATACTTCATATTAAATGGATATTATTAAATTATAAAGAAATTAAATTTCATAAATTAGCTAGCTATGCTAGAAACAGCTACTATTCTGATTGAAAGATGTCAGTGTCAATTGACGTGTGTTATAATTTTACTCAAAATAGAATATTTTTGCTCGAAACTTTCTGTATAATTTGTATAAAATACATACAACTGTCGAAAGGTAATGTACATACAAGAAATATAGAATCTTTTGCAAGGAAATTTCTGTATGGATTTTTTAGAAAATACTTAAGCATTTACGAAAATTCAACCGGTAGATACCGCATCTACCGACTGTGTTCGAAAACACGAGTGGTAAAAAGTTACCGTGTTTGAAAATTGTACAATATATACCAGATGCATCTACCGGATTCATGAAGATTCTAATATCAAAAAAGGTGGTGATGGAAATCGAAGCACGCGTGTTAAAATCGGAAATGTGTTCAAAGTGGGACTCTGCTCAGTTTGTAACCACATTAAATTTCTAACCTGTTACAAGTTTTCAATTTTTATTATAGGTTATGGACCTAACCTAATCTAACCTAATCCCTGTTTACCACTTGCGTTCTTAAAATATCGATTCCGGTAGCTATAACCTGATACACAGCTGTTTACCGGTAACAGTTCACCGGTAACAGTTCACCGGTAGAATTATCGTAAATGCTTCATATAACTGACGGAAGGTAATGTGCTGGCCACATCATATTTTTTGTCTATAAAATGAAGTTTTTTTTAAATGGGATAATATGTACTCTCTGTTTTGGGTGTGGCGATCCTCACGTCATCCGTTTCTGGGCTAGAAATGAACAGGCATGTTTGTGTCTGTGAAAATTCACGCATAGACATTGTTGTTGTTTCTTGGTTTGGGGGTTGATAACGTGAGGATCACCACTTTAAAAACAGAGTATACACATTACTCAAAACCGTACAGGGATATTTTACAAAAATAAAAGTATCAAGAATACTTTCGATTTTCCTATGTATTTATTAAACAATTTTGTTTATTTAAAATATTATTTAAGTAAAATGGTGCAAACATCACAAATAGAACTTAAAAAAGTAGTTAAATTTAAGTTTTTAATTATGAATTATGTGAACAAAGAAACAGGCCAAAATGTAAGATGAACAAATGTAATATATATTGAATAAACGTCAGTTAATATAATTTCTAGTAACTAGTATGACCTCCATTATTATTTAAAACAGCTCTAATAGGGTTGAGTTTACTCAAAATTAAATTGTCAGTGTCTGCTTTTGGTATTGCCTTCCACTCTCTTTAAAGTATTGTGAAAAGGTCTCGGTAGTTATTAACGTGGTCATTTGCATTTGTCACCATTCTCTGCAACATCTCCCAGGCATATTCTAAGGAATTCATATCCGGGGACTAATGAGTCTATGGTAATAATAAAATTTGTTGCTGATTTAACTTATCCATGACAATTTGGGCAGTATGTATATTAGCATTATCCTGCATCAAAACAAAATTTTCATCCACCGCATTTACATACGGTATTAGGACAGGTAAAATGACCTGTTCAATGTAAATTTGACATGTCATGTTGCCTTGCATCAAAACGAGATCAGTTTTTCCTACAATTATTACATCTAAAAAAATGAATTTTTTCAATATATTCTAGCGATTTACGCGATCTAGTTGGCTACATACTCGGATTCATATTAAATCGCTGTAAATACCATATCTGTATTCACCGGAGAACCATACAGATGACAACTACTTCGCGTAACCTATTGCGTACAGTTTCGTCACTAAATTTGACATAACGGTTTTGAATTGCGGTTGTATTCCGTGTCTTGCCATGATGTTAGTTACGTACACCTTCAGCATCCCTATAACAATGCGATAACCGACCTACGACAATTTCTCCATCTTCGAATTCGACTGCAACTTCAATTCGACGTCGTCCAGCTTGTTATATACCAAAGGCACGTCATATTTTTCTCGCGATAAATGTCACCTTTTCATTAATAAAAGAACTTAAATTAAACGATGAAGCAAAAATTGAAGTTATTCTACAGTTCAGTGTAAATTGTAAGAGTCTTTGTTATAACAAATGTTAATCAGATGATGGAAACAAAAAAAATCATGTCATAGTAAAAATATAACATGAAAAATAACATATACGTATTATTTTTCTTAAAAATACCTCAATATAATTTTAAGTTAAGTGACAAAATAACATTTATATCATTGAAAAGAGAAAAAATGAGAATATTCATAGGGTAAAAATCAAATATGCATTTCATTTAAAAAAATATAGTTTGTGCTATACCTATCTTGAAAATTTACCAATACAAAAAATATTTTTGTACGCTACTGGATAAACAATATAATAGTTTTATTTGAAACATTTTTCTCGATAACTGATAGCTTACGAGTTATTTTAAAAAGAAAAAAATTTGCAAAATCAGTTATATATATAGGTGTTTCACGAATACGGGACATCCCGATTATTTTCTTTATTATTAGGAATAGAAAAAAAATATTCAAACAGATCAAGGGGGACATTCACTTATTGAAGAAAAAAAAATTAAACCAGTGGTTCTCAAGTTACAAACCAAAGTTATATTTTTTAAAATTAGACATTATATATTTTTTTGGCTCATTCGACAGAGTATTTTTTTTGTGAATTCAACCATATAAATATTTTATGTTCTTGTATAACAAATATATTGAGAAAAATTCATTTGAAAATTAAATAAATTTTATTTAACATAACACAAAACAGTAGGCCATGATTTAACTTATACTAAACTGCTATTATGTCAAAATATCATTATTTATAATAAATAATTGTGATTGTTGTGCTTTTTGGTGAAAAGTAAACGTTAATATAACCACAAAAGAAAACCTTAAATAGCGTATAAGGGATTCATGTGTTTCACTGCCACCGGACATTCTTATAAAAGTTATGTCAGATACTGTAGTTAGGAGAATTAATGTATGTTTAGAAAATAATGGAAACAATTTTGAAAATTATTTGTGAAGTTAAATACAAGTTTATTGTTTTGTTATTGGTCATGGCCTAATGTTTTGTGTTATGTTAAATAAAATTTATTTAATTTTCAAATGAATTTTTCTCAATATTTTTTATGTAAGCACAAAATATTTATATGGTTGAATTCAGAAAAAAATACTCTGTCGAACGTGCCTAAAAAATGTATATTTCATTTAAAAAAATATAACTTTGGTTTGTAACTTGAGAACCACTGGTTTAATTTTTTTTCTTCAATAAGTGAATGTCCCCTTGTTCTATTGTAACTTTTATGTGAATGATTTTCTTCTATTTCTAATAATTAAGAAAATAATTGAAGTGTCCCATATCCGTGAAACACCCTGTATATGTACATATATATATATATATATATATATATATATATATATATATATATATATATATATACAGCGTGAGTCTTTGAAAGGACCGTCTTTGATATTTTCCTTGTCATTAGAAATGCAGCATAAATTAATTAATAGAATTTTTACTATTAAAATTAAGAAAATTCTTAATTTTTATTATTAGAATAATCTCAGTAAGCCTTTATAAAGCAATACGTGTATTAGGTCTTTTTTAGATAAAATTCTAAATAACTTGGCAACGCCGAGGAAAACTATATAGGTGAATAAAATACAAAAGAGAAACAATTCTCGTCCAGCCGTAATGCAACAAGCTGTATATGTGAAAATAATTTTAGGTTATGCTCAAGGTATACGAATTCTGTTAATAAATTTATGCTGTATTTCCAACAACAAGAAAGATAAACTCATTTAAAAAATATATTTATGATATAAATGAATTCCTAGTTGAAAAATAGGAGTAGTTTGTGTAGCATGTCCAATTTTGAAAGTTGACAGATTTTTAGTAAAATGGAAAATATGTAAATTGCATTTATTTACAATAGCTATTAAATTTAATTTAAGTGGGCTATGGTAGAAAAAGAGGAAAAGTATGTTTATTACCTATTTAATATTTTTATTTTAATAAATTTAATGAATTGCTATTATATTATAGGCAAAATACGAAGTGAATAGAAATAGAAAATACAATATAAATCTAAAACAAAATGTTACTTATAAACAAAGACTAACACATGCAATTTACATATTTTCCATTTTACTAAAAATCTGTCAACTTTAAACATAGGACATGGTACACAAAGTACTACTATTTTTCAACGAAGAATTCATTTAATTAATAAAAAATAGGTGTTCCACTAAAAAATATGAATTTTGAACTTTTTAAACTTCACGTTCACGTAGAAATTACATTTTTTCAAAAATTGTCGATTATTAATATATTATTGTAAACAAAAGCTTTCTTACTAAAACTGTTCTTACAGATTATAGAAATTTGATTCCATTCTCGAGATATCGAGTGATAAATTAGTAGTCGTTCTAATAGAAAAAATAAAAAAATGTTAAATTACGCCGGAAGTGGTAGATCTTGAGTAATAGTTATTTATTTATCTAGGACAAAAATTTCATATTATCGCCTCGGTAAGCAAACTCAAGCTCTGCTATAATATTAATTTTTTGCCGAGGTACATATTACATTTTTCTGACTACCTTACTAATAATAGATCTAGAAGGGTAGTACAATTACAATAATTATTAAATCGTAGTAAGCTTTGCGGACGAAATGTAATAACCATCAAAAACGTGTCATTTTTCGTTCGAAAAAAGTTCGTAAAATTACACTTTTGTACAGGTAGACAGATATATATTTTTTTTCGTATACAAAATTTTCCGCTAAATTGAATGGTAACATAAAAATATAGCATTCTATTTAAAATAAGAAAGTTCGGGTCTACATCCGGATAAACTGGAAGTGCTAAATACCAAATTTCGTAAAATAATATTGAGTAGTTTTTAAAATAACGATAGCTTAAGCTCGTCCTAGGACAACCTATATATATATATATATATATATATATATATATATATATATATATATATATATATATATATATATATACCGGGTGTTCACTTTTTTTATAGGACATAGGAAATACAATGTTAAAATTTTCAATATGCGATAGTTCGTTCCCTATGAATTTTAGAACAAAAGTGTAAATATTGATATAATTCGTTCCTGTCATGGCATAAACGTAAAATAAAATTTATAATTTTTAGCTATTTACAGTGTGCCATGGAAAACAAAACATACAATTCAAACAGTCGTACTGTTTGAGTTTGACAGATGACATTTGTTATTGTCGTAAAGATTTAATAATTATTGCCTTCATTTAAATATATATATATATACTATGTCCCCGGATTGAGTTTACAAGAGGAAAAAAAATTTTTGATTTTACGAAAAAATGTCAAGGGAAGAAAAATTTTTGGTTGACTTAAAAAGTTTTAGTAATTAAAACTTTAATGGTACCATTATTACGATTTTTCGTATTTTGTCCTGCTAATAATACACTTATTACATTGAATCAAACCTTATTTTAGTTGGCTTTGAAATATTGACAAATGATTAATATTGCTAACTAAATATAAAAAAACAGCGAATGTCATAATTCCTTTTTTTATTATAAAAATATAATACAATAAAGAAGTTAATTTAATATTTTTTTATTCAATTAACTCTCCACCTCTTTCAACACATAACTCAATTCTAGTACGCAGTTCACTAAAACTACTACGGACTTCCTCAAGTGTTAAAGAGGATATAGCATCTCTTATATGATTTTTTAATATTTCGGCATTATTGGGTAAATTTTGTTTCTAACCAATTTGTTTTAAACGTCCCCATAAATAAAAATCTAAAATTGTTAAATTAGGACTTCTTGGCCATTTCTGCCAATCCAATTATCACCAAATTTTGTATTTAACCAACTAACAACAATTTGTGAATAATGAGCCGGACATCCCTCTTGTTGAAAATACATTGAACGCCGATAATCAAGAGGTAAATGATCTAAAGCATCATTTAAATTTTTTCCAGCATATTCAAATATGTGTGCTGATTAACATTATTATTAAAAAAATATGGCCCTATGATTCCATGATAAGAAATTGCACACCATACATTTACTTTCACAACATATTAGCGATTGTTCAAAATTCTAAAATCAGGATTAGTATCGCTCCAATATCTGACGTGTTATGACGAAACAGTTCCATTTGAAGAAAATGTGGCTTCATCGGAAAACATAATATTTCTATAAAAGTATTGATTTCTCATTATTTCGTTTCCCATACATAAACAGAAATCGAGACGTTTTGCATCATATCCTGCTTCTAACGTGTGATTAAAAATAGGTTTGTAGGGATAATCTTTCATTTGATAGAGTATTCTTTTCTGAATTCAACCATTTTATATCCTTACATTAAAAAATCTGATGTGGCCAGCATATTATCTTCCGTCAGTTCTATGTATTTTGTATAAAGGTCATACAGAAAGTTCCTTGCAAAAGATTAAATTTCTTGCACATTACCTTAAGGCAGTTGTATGTATTTTATACAAATTCCATACAGAAAGTTTCTAACAAAAGATCCTATATTTCCAGTAAAATTATAATATAAACATACTGTCAACTGCACTTGACACTGACACCTTTCAATCAGAATTTTCTTAATGTAGCAGCTGTCTCCAGAGTTATAGCAAAGCTGACTAATATATATGATATTTAATTTCTTTATAATTTTTTAACTGTATGTCCATTTAATATGAAGTATAAAATGCATTCAAATCGTATAGAGAATAAATAATTCTTTAATATTTATAATAACATTAAATGTGAAAAAATGATATTTATCAGCGTTTTTTCAAGAAAAACTGTTAAAATCTTCAAATGAGGGTACTTCCGGTTGACCAATTATAACCAAAATCTAATCAGCTCTTCACATGGATGTAACAAAGAGGAATACGAAAGAATTATAATATTTGGAATTGTAGTATCAAAATTATCGCATTAGAAAATTTTGTCACACACACACACACACACACACACACACACACACACACACACACACACACACACACACACACAGACACACACACACACACGCACACACACACACAGACACACACACACACACACACATACACACACACACACTCACACTCTCTCACACACACACACACACACACACACACACACACACACACACACACGCACACATGCACACACACACAAACACACACATACACACACACACACACTCACACACACACACACACACACACACACACACACACACACACACACACACACACACACACACACACACACACACACACACACACACACACACACACACACACATCATCGTAAAAAGAGTAAAATCGAGAATAAATAATTCTTTAATATTTATAATAACATTAAATGTGAAAAAATGATATTTATCAGCGTTTTTTCAAGAAAAACTGTTAAAATCTTCAAATGAGGGTACTTCCGGTTGACCAATTATAACCAAAATCTAATCAGCTCTTCACATGGATGTAACAAAGAGGAATACGAAAGAATTATAATATTTGGAATTGTAGTATCAAAATTATCGCATTAGAAAATTTTGTCACACACACACACACACACACACACACACACACACACACACAGACACACACACACACACACACACACACACAGACACACACACACACACACACACACACATACACACACACACACACACACACACACGCACACATGCACACACACACACACACACAAACACACACATACACACACACACACACACACACACACACATCATCGTAAAAAGAGTAAAATCGTATTCTAGGGACCCTAAAACGTGCTTATTCATCAAAAACTCACCACCGAATATTTTGACCAAAGACAATACCTTCCTTACCTAAAGGTGACGGAAGATAAAATAATAAGAAAACTTCAATTAAAATTTGAATAAATTAATGTTTACACAGTAAAATTATTGAAAGATCAAGGTCGTCCTCGAATTGTATGAATTAAGATTTTGTTCTGTTAAATTCAGTAGTGTCGTTCACTTAGTTCATATGACGGTACATAAGATACTACTGTAAAAAGTATTAATTATTCAAAATTCAAAACTAAGTCAATTGGTAAGTTTATTAGCAAATTTAAAACAAAATATGTGAAAAATAAGATACTGACACAGTGTCAGTGTCAGTGACACTGACAGAAAATAATGTTATTTGTACGGCTATGAATAAAGATTATATCTGAATTAATAAACTTACGTTAGAGCTAAAATATTGTCAACAACGAACTTGGTCAAAACAATACAAATTTTTGAACGACAAGCGTGTTATATCCAATCTTATCACACAAGCTTTTTGCGAGAGAGATTACATTATATGCCAATTTGTTAATTCGTCCATGATATAGATGACCTTGATTGGACATCTTTCAGTAATTTATTGTAATGAATTTTTTAAGTTTATTTTGTTTTTCGTACATAGCTCACTGAAAATTAACTATAATAATCAAATTTATTTCAATCTCAATTAAATTTTCTTAATATTGTATTTTATTACATGGTTAAATTCTGAAAAAAGAAACTCTACAGAATAAACCTAAAACTATATACTAACCCATTAAAAAAAACATATAACTTTATATTATAGTTTGAGAAACACTGGGTAAAAATAATTTCTTTAATAAGTAAATGTTCTCCTTGATCTACTACAAGTTTTATTTAAATTATTTTCTCGTATTTCAATAATAAAGAAAATAATCGAGGTGTCCTTTATCCGAGAAATAACCTATATGTATGTAAAAATAAACCCCAAATGCGAAGTTATTTCGAGAGTAATTACTTTCAAAATTACATATTATTTGTTATATTTTGATATGGATGAAAAGATAAAAGTTTGTCACAAAATACGTACCTATCAAAATACGAGTATTACCACACTTAAATATGAAACTGATAAAAATGAATGAATTCTGGGTCAGTTAAGTAGTCCAAAATAGAGCAAGAATAATAAATATTATCATACGAGTAGTATTTAACAAAATAAAACTAACTAAATAATTATGTAACACAAAACTGTAATTGCCATGTAGTGCCAACATGGTCTCACACTTTTTTGACCGTTCTGGCCGCGTAAGACCTATGTGGACTCGTATGTCAAATTACATGTTCGGCTACATGGTGTCGAACTTGTCTTGAATATGGCATTGAAACTTATGTTAGGCCTGCTGATTTTGTGAGACCAATTTGACTTCACGCGGCCATAAATTCAGGGATATACAGATAGTAATTTTGGAAGTATATTTGGTAAACGCCCGCACGGTACAAATATGTCATCATCATACCGATATTTGTGTACAAAGCAGATTGGCACACCCAGCAATGGGTAATATGCCGTGATGAGATATATATATATATATATATATATATATATATATATATATATATATATATATATATATATATATGTTATAAATGACGATTAAATGTTAGCGCTGAAAATAAAAATATTAAAACACATTTATCACCCATTTATTTGTATTAATACAAAAAAATAACACATCTAGATGGCCGTCGCCTGGCCGAACCCGGTCACGCGGAATCCTCCTCCACGCTGTGATTATTTCTGCAAAAGAATTAACACATGAGAAATACTCAGTGTGGAGGTAATCATTTACAAAAGGTACAGGCATTCACACACCGTACACACATGTTGGCAACTACGGGTAGTACCGCTAGTTACTACGGAACCTCTGCCGCTTCGGTGGTGATCCGGAGACAATCCTCTTAACCAACTGGATCAGATCACTACAGCCCTAACTGCTGCTACCGTTGGCGACACCAGATGCGGGTCACTACAGCCTTCCCTGCTGCTACCGTTGGCGACCCTCGGGTTCACACGATGCGGCCACTATAGCACACCGTACTGCTCACACGCACACTCCCTATCATACACACGCTAGATTAACTGTCTCACCTGAATCAGTACAATATCGATGTTCTCACACTGAAATCTAGAAATAAACTGAAATAAAATACGTAAATACCAGTATCATTAAATGTAGCTCTTATCCAACAGCATCGGTTACGTACAAAATAGCTAATTAGAGACAAAACATAATAAATTTAATAAAAATAATCTTACGCAAAATAATTACTTATATATATATATATATATATATATATATATATATATATATATATATATATATATATATATATATATATATATATGTCGGAGATTGTAATATCAAAGCATGCCGTAACGATCATTTAATGAATCAAGTATTACATGAATCACTTATAATCTTTTAATTGTATTGTCGTAATCGAAACGTCAAGCATTCTTGGCTATAATGCTTGGATGGAATCAGTGTGTAGCGGTGCTCAGAAGTGAGTGCAGGTCCGCCTCGCTGAGATCATCACGTTTATATTATCGCTGTGGTTCTGAAATAGTGTTGGTCGACATAGAGTTTGCCAGTGATACTACCCCGCGACATCAGAAGTGGGATTCGCCTGCGATCCACAATATTGTATGTGGGTTTGTGTTCTGTTGGTGAATTATAAAGTGAAGTGTAGGGCCAAGCAGATTAAGATGGAAAGGCCGTCTAGCAATTTTTGCAGGTTTTCATCATAGGGCATTGATCAGTAACAAGGATTCCGTCTGTGTCCCACCCAGAGAGTGGTGACGCAATTACAAGAGCTCGTTAAGTAGAACCGTGAGTAATGAGTACCGAATTTATGTTAAGCGGTCTTCCAATACTGGTAAGAGATTTTATTACAAAGCTCAAGATATCGTTGTGAGCTACGTTGGTTGCAATTGGGTTGCTGTTGTAATAAAAGTAATTCGGTCAGTTGCTTGGTGAGAAACGAGAGACGAAGTCGAGTTTGTTGTTTATGATATTGTGATGGCCGATGATCCGGATTACCGATCTCCGTATATGTTATTTAAGATATTATTCATTACAGTAGTTGTTTATGGCAGTTGTTATATTTTGATTGATGTTTTGTCATTGAGCTTGTATGACGTAATAAGTATTTCATTTTTGGTAGCTTGATTCTACTCCTTTACATCGTCTGCGACGTGACAATATTATTAAACTGAATGTAGGTCAAGTAGTCACAGATCGGGAGTATCAACCAGTTTGCGATTTAGTTAGTTATTTGTGAAATAACAAACGAACTAATACAAATTCCTTAAAGCGTTTCGGTATGTCAAGAAAGATTGTAAAATGTTTTCATTGCACAAGTTTCGCAAACTAACAGACACGTTGAGTAGGTACACTGCAACCTTGAGGCACCTGATATATCGTTACTTACTTTTTATCCAGATATGACCGATGCGGGTGCAGAACCATGATGTACCGAAATAGAAACTATAACATGAAAATTTCACTGGAGATCTTCAGGGAAGATAGTTAAAGGTGGAAATATGTTAGAAAACTATGCTAAAGATTAATATTTTATTAACTGCAGATAAAGTTTACTGAGCTACAAATTGTAGATAGATGATATTGTTATTATCATTATTAGGTTGAGGGCTTTAAGCGCTGGTGACTTTTGTCACCGCGACCAGTAAGATCTGCTGTAGCGTGTTTTGACTGAATGTCTGGAAGCCACTCCAAAGTTTTGATGAACTGAAATTTGGTATTTTATGGAACAATGACTAGTAAAGATACTTGTCATAATTCAAAGTCCCTTTTGTTGAGAGCTAATAGCAGTTTAACGTTTATCGTCGAGGGTGAAATGAATATCTCCAGGCTATGAATTATGGCTTTTCAAGTATCCACAGGAAGTGCCTAAGACTCACTTATATTACGGTACCTATTTTAGCTTTGATTCACAAGTGAAAGCAGCCTGGTTATCTGACGTTATGTAGATTGCTTCTCCTTTGAAAGCTTGTTTAAGTTTATTGAGCATACAGATTTATTGCTTGAGATATAATGAAACCGTTGTGTATGGATTCCTTTATTTGGCAGCACGGACCAAATAAAATCGATCCAGTTTCTGCTAACTCTAGTTTAGAAATATCCGTAAACCAGGACAGAGAGTCTATTTGGAAGAGTGGCCTTACTCCTGTCCACCGAAGGCGATTACCAAAAACTCTCTTGTGTAGCTTTTTGTTTTAGAAATTATGAGTGGCCTACGAGATCTCCAAGCTTGAAGTGTTTTGTCTTGCAGAGTGCAAAGACGTTGGCCCCAGAATCAATTCCATTACTGCTCTTGGACAGGTATTCATAGCGCCTGTGGTATAGGATACAAAGAAAAACTATCGTTGCGCTTCCGCAAAGACGCTTGTGCTGTGTTTTGTTACATTTTGGCCGCCATACTAACGATGCATGAGTGATCATTGGTCCGAACACGGTGATGTATGGCCAGTGGTTCGTTTCTGCCTGCAATCTCTAGTGTTTGCTAGAAGGACAGCGGCTTGTGTCCGAGGCTGCTACGGGATTTGTTTTGATGATTTTGTTAATGTATAAATTGCATGCAGACTTTTGAGTATTCAGGTTTCAGGTATCTGCGTTGACATTAAGGGTAATGTGATTGAAGTGAGAGATCGATGCATTCGATCAGTTACCGTACGATGATGCTATTTGGGAAAAATATTGTTGACAGTGGCGGGAGAGCTGTAATTATGGACGAAGTCTGTACCAGTCTGTCTCGAAATAATAAGTCAGAATGGGCGAGCATCCTGCCCAAGATCTACGAATGAGGCGATGTGTAGCACTGATAGTGAGAGAATGTATTGGATGTACCGTGTTAGCGTGAATAATATAGCGCTGTGCAGACAGTTCAAATCTGAGTGAACTTTTATCAATTGTTCATGGTATAATTTGTATGAAGTTATTCAAGTTCCTGCACGTCCATGTTCCAAAACCCTGAGTCGTTACGGATGGAACTTTCATGAATATTGAAATTTAGGTACAAATATGGTAGTGGTTTGAAATAGTCCCTGAGTCTATTCCCAGAACATACTATATGACTTTATTAAATTCCCGGTGAGCATGGTCGTAGCTATAAAACTTTGGTTTTGGTTTTGATGGGGCTGTGGCCGATCAGGCTCCTCGTGACCGTTTTCGGGGTGACCATGCCAGTTTTGTCAAATTGTGAATTTGTTGAATGTTTAAATTGTGACAAGCTAGATCATCCGCAGAGCAGTTGCACAGGACAGCTGGTGTCCGGACTGGAGCCTGCCACGGTTGCGAAGCCGACTGTTTTACCTGAAAAACAATTGAGCAACAGAAATCTGTCAGCCATTGGAAGCAGAGAAGTCTGACAAGACGGGACTTGCTTTTCAAATGTTTGTCTTAATGTTTGGGACGCCTAAGTGCAGCGTGATGGACGCTGGAACAAATTGCTTTAAAATATTTTGATCGTATCCAAGGATAAATTTAATTGACTAAAGTTCATCGGATGATGGATATAAAGGAAGATAAAAAAAAATTGTTTCTACATCTCCTCTTGCAAACGTTTCGGTATAGTATTTTACCTTCATCAAATGCTACAATAAAAATATTTGACACAAATCAACAACAATCGTTTTCCAGAGTATAATCAAGCAATAATAAACAAGTTTAAATAAACAACAATTTTTTTTTATAAAATACCTGTGAGATATTTAGGCCAAACGAGAAACATTATAAAGGACAGCATCACCTATGACAGTGTAAGATCAACTGACTAAAACTTACTAACCTCCAATAAGAGCAAAAACCAACTTGTCAAAAAATTAAACTAAAAAACACTAAGCCAAAATACAGTTAGAAAAACGAAAAGAAGAACTATCTGTTTGAATTATTTAACAAATTTAGAACATTTTGATAGCTTTAAGTATTATTTACATAACACATGAATCCATGTTCTAATTTTTAAGTAGAGCGGTTCATGCGTACACTAATGAACCTTCTGGAGGTTGAGACCACAATTTAGTTAGGCTAATCGAGTGGATCGTTGAAAATCCACAGGGGTGACTAAAACTTAGAAGAGCCGACAAACTTTTATAACAAAAGTGGCTAAGAAGCAATTGAGGCGTTGGTCTGGACATTGGACATTTTCGTTAAATTCTTTAGAATTATTAACCGTGATGGAAGATGACATGCTACTGGATGCCTCTGTCATGGTGTTTCGGTATGCTACTGTGATACCTCTGCCGAAGGTAACATGCTAACTAGGTGCCTCTGTCGTGTTGTTTTCCGAGCTGGTTAAGCGATGACGGAATAGTGTTCCATTGCTGGGTAAGCAATGACGCTGTGGTTTTCCGAGCTAGTTAAGCGATGACGGAATAGTGTTCCATTGCTGGGTAAGCAATGACGGTGTGGTTTTCCGAGCTGGTTAAGCGATGACGGAAGGGTGTTCCATTGCTGGGTAAGCAATGACGGTATGGTTTTCTTGCGCTGGTTAAGCGAAGATGGAATAGCGATCGATTGCTGGTTAAGCAATGATGGTCTGTCGCTGTTGGACAAGCTATAACAATGCTAGAATACTGATATTGGTAGTCATGTATTTACTGGTGAAATGTATTGTCATAGAATTATGTTTTGTTTGACGTCTTGTAAAAAAGGCGCCCATTAAATAATTTAGTGTACTATAGCTAAATTTTGAGCTTAATATAAATGTGAACAAAGTTGTAACTATTTGAGCACTTATTGGTCAGAGATAGCCGAGCGAAAATACTGTGGATAAATTCTTTGTTTTCAGATAGTCACACGAGGACGTGTGAAACGTCAGAATGGCCGTGTCGGAGATTGTAATATCAAAGCATGCCGTAACGATCATTTAATGAATCAAGTATTACATGAATCACTTATAATCTTTTAATTGTATTGTCGTAATCGAAACGTCAAGCATTCTTGGCTATAATGCTTGGATGGAATCAGTGTGTAGCGGTGCTCAGAAGTGAGTGCAGGTCCGCCTCGCTGAGATCATCACGTTTATATTATCGCTGTGGTTCTGAAATAGTGTTGGTCGACATAGAGTTTGCCAGTGATACTACCCCGCGACATATATATATATATATATATATATATATATATATATATATATATATATATATATATATATATATATATATATATATATACCGGGTGTCTTAGGCCGACCGACACATGGGCGATTAACATGTAAAATTAGTTAATTGTTAATAGTATCTCCCCAGTGCAAGATATTAAGATGAAATTTTGCATGCTTATCCGGGGATACTATTTCTATGGATTTCAATTCAAATCAGTCAATTTACAAGTGTAATATTAGAATAAATTAAGAAAAATTGTAGAAGTACCATGAATGTTATTCATATCTTGAAAATAATAGTATCTAAGCAACAGCTCTGATATAGTAGGGGTAACGTGCGCGCTTCACAATTTAGAGAGTCGGGTTCGAAACCAACCGACAGCAATATTTATTTTTTAATTTTTTCTTTTCAAAATAATTTTTATTATTAGTATGTTTTTAATCTTTTATTAATATTTAATTTAATAAAGTGGATACATTGTACGTAACAAGATTTATTTATTTAAAAAATATTAAATCGTACCTACTAATTACAACATTAAAATTTAAAAATTATAATAAATATTCAAAATGGCCGCCGTTTTGCGCTAAGCAAAATCCGAGACGATCGTAACATTGCTGTCTCACGTTGCTTAGCTGTCGATTAGAAATAAGCCTACATTCATTCCTTATTGCCGCTTTCAGGTCTTCTAAAGTGGTCAATTCATAATGGCCGTAAATTTTTGATTTTAAATGACCCCAAAGAAAAAAATCTAAGGGGCTTAGATCAGGAGACCTTGCCGGCCAATTAATTGGTCCATTTAAACCAATCCAAGAATGTGGAAATGAATTGTCCAAATATTCTTTGACAATTTGCACGTTATGCGCTGGACACCCATCCTGTTGAAACCATATCTTCTCCATATTTAATTCTGTAAGTCTAGGCCCAACTACTGTTTCCAATAAATCTAAATATTTTGGACCGTTCAATGTCCCTTCAATAAAATATGGTCCAATAATGTGTGATCCCAAAATTCCCGCCCAAACATTAACCTTCTGGGGATATTGTGTTCTTGATAAATTTTGAAGAGTTGGTTTATCTTTTGACCAGTGGCGAAAGTTTTGCACATTCGGTTCGTTATGAAGAGTAAATGTGCATTCATTGGTATAACAGAGGGAATACAAAAAGTTTCTGTTTTCATTGGCTTTATCCATAATTGTTTCACAATAAGTTGCTCTTCTTTCTTCGTCGCCGTCTCGCAATTCTTGATGGTTACCTACTTTGTAACTTCTAAATCCATTTTTCTTAAGTATTCTAGCAATTTTTGTTCCCGCGCAATTATTATTTCTTCAAATTCATTTTCAATTGGTTGTATTTCCTGCTTTGTGTGATTAGCAACACACCCAGTTTCTTCAAATCTGTTATTAATACGCCTTACACGGGATTTATTAACTACTTTTTCTGGATTTTCGGCAGAAAATACATCAGCAGTTTGCTGTAGGCTATTACCAATGTGAAATAATTTCACAATACGAATTTTATCTTTTGTAGTTAAATCCATATTATTTAAATAACACTAGCAACAAATAAAGATAGTACAATACAAATCTGCATTTGACGTTTGATTATTCAAATCAAATGTTCTCGTTTTTTTGTTTTCGTCAGGGCTAACTATAATTAGAAGAAATTTAATTTATAATAAACCAATAAAGCAAATAATAAAATATTTTTTAAATAAATAAATCTTGTTACGTACAATGTATCCACTTTATTAAATTAAATATTAATAAAAGATTAAAAACATATTAATAATAAAAATTATTTTGAAAAGAAAAAATTAAAAAATAAATATTGCTGTCGGTTGGTTTCGAACCCGACTCTCTAAATTGTGAAGCGCGCACGTTACCCCTACTCTATCAGAGCTGTTGCTTAGATACTATTATTTTCAAGATATGAATAACATTCATGGTACTTCTACAATTTTTCTTAATTTATTCTAATATTACACTTGTAAATTGACTGATTTGAATTGAAATCCATAGAAATAGTATCCCCGGATAAGCATGCAAAATTTCATCTTAATATCTTGCACTGGGGAGATACTATTCACAATTAACTAATTTTACATGTTAATCGCCCATGTGTCGGTCGGCCTAAGACACCCGGTATATATATATATATATATATATATATATATATATATATATATATATATATATATATATATATATGCACAATATTTTGTAATAAAGATTTTTTGACAAATGTCTTATTTTTTTGATTAAATATTAAGATATATTTAGTAAAGAAAATGTGAACGCAATATTCGCTCAGATTTTCATGTCAACCCAAAATAAACATGTAATTATTTTAAAATATCGTTGCTATCAAGTCTACATTTTCATTCTTTATATAGGTAAGCAAATAATGTTCATATAATTTGAAGATTTAAAACGTAACCAGTTGATAAAAAATTACGATATAAATATTTGTCCAATAAATATTCAATTTATTTGATCGTCTAAAGTTACCTTTATATTTCATAGATCTCTTCACTTATATGATGTGTACAATATATTTATTTAATATATTCCTCATAAAAAGGACCACTTTGGTGCACAGCCTAAAACAAAATCATAATGTAAGGTAACACAATTTATATGAATTTTACTAGAATAGACAAGAAATTATTTTTATTATTGTGCCCTCATTTCATTGGTGTAAAATAAATTCCAAACCTAACTCTTCTGCTTTTTCTCTATTACAGTAACTGCTTGCATTTTTTCTCTATCTTATTTATGTCCCAAGTAATTAAAGCTGCTTGGAAACTACAGAGAGTCTGGAGACATAATTTCAATAGCTATCTCATCGGAATAAAAAATCCGCTGCGTGCTATCTAAGCGGAAACTGCTCAGACCGACGGGGTAATATATTCCCGAAACGGCTGGTACGAAATAAACTGGACGTCTTAATTGCTCAGGAACTTCCGAGGACATTAATTTGATAGCAAAGTTCGGAATCCAATCCAAATGATAAATAAAAGATAATGCCCAACTGGCCTGAATACCTAATTGTGAATTAATGCAGATTCTCAAAGGAACTACACTTCCGACAGAGTTTTTGTTCAAAGAAGAGTTTTTACACAAACAATTCACTGAATTATGATAGGTAGTTACCAACGCATAAAAATGGACTGTGTTCTTTGAATGATTAGTGTGATCACTTATTGAGAGAGATGCTATGGTACAAAATATCTTACAAGTATTATATAAAAATATTGCTTTTTTACATGTACGCACAAAGTAGGTCAAGGGCGGATCCACGGAGGGGGGTGGGTCATGACCCCCCCCTCTCTTTGGGCTGGGTCTAGGTCGATCACTGATAATTTTTCTAATCTTATTGATAAATTTAATAAAATAAATATATGATGGCAAACACATATGCGAATGACACGCATTAAAAGATTAAGTGTTGTTATTATAGTTATATGATGCACCAGATCGTTCGGCTTAGAACTTCAATGGCAGAAGACCGCCTAATTGGACTAGCACTTCACCAAGTTCACAAAAACATACCTATTCAAGTGGAGGAAGTCATAACTCGTTTCGCGAGAAGACAAAAGAGAAAAATTGATTGTTATTTAATTAAAATTATTTTGATGTATAACAATAAAATACTATTTCTTTTTAATTAGATTTATTATTGTCCTGACTAGACCTCGACTGTATGACCGTATGACCCCCCCCCCCTGACTTGAAAGCTGGATCTGCCCTTGAAGTAGGTCTTGTAACTTTAAATTCTATAGTATTTAAAATTCTACTGTGGGGTAAGTGCACATAATTATTATAAATATGATCATAATCCAACTTTTCAAACTAGCCGCAAACAAAGATATGTCAAGCATAAACAAGATAAATTTAAGAACATTAATTTTCCTTTGAGAAAAAGTGGAAGAAATCACAATTCTAGTAGAAATTGAATTCTAGTAGAATTTAAAGTTACAAAATATTTGAATAAAATTAAAACTATATTATAACACTTAAAACTAGGGTAATTCATGAACATGAAATAAACGTTGAAATATTAAAATTCACCTAAGAAGGAGATTTCAATTATATCATTGCATGGAGTAAGTATGGACAAATCAAGCCCAAACTCATAATAATTTTCCGGTTTACATTTTTAACTATATATACAATTTACACAAATGGCTACTTTTAATATAAACTTAAAACTTTTAAAAAAACCGTGAGCTAAGTTACCGGTGATAATCTGATAATAGTTCGGCCGGTGACATCATCTTGTCCAGATTTAGCTTCTACCGAGACCCTTTACTTTTGGTACAATGAAAAACAACTAAATATGGGACAATATTCACAGAAAAATATGCAGGACTTAAGGAGACAAAGCCTAATAGAATTAAAGCTGGTATTACTAATAATGGCGGTGTCACCCAATATTAAATGGCGGAATATTTGAATAACATAATTCAGTTTTTGTAAGTTTAAAATCTACATTTTAAACTGGTTGAAAGAAATTTGTAAATATTTCTCACCATTTGCGTAGGTTTTATAATTTGTTTGTTAAAAAAAACCGGCCAAACTAATATGAGTTTGGGCTCGTATGTATAATTAAATTTTTGAAATGCAAATTATGATATTTTTTAATAGCTAGGTATTAATAATTTTTAATTTTACCGGAATAACGTAGATTTTCCCTATGAGAGTTTGAAATAATATAAGTTCTGCCTACTGCTGAAGTGTAGAAACATTATCGCTTGTGACAATATTTTGATAGGCAGTTTGAGGAGGGAGTTTGTAATGTCTTATTTATTTATTATTTTATTGATGTTTATTGTATTATTAAAAATTAGTAAAAAATAATGACATAACCAATCTGATAAAGCTACCAAAACCACGATAACATTTGTTAAGGCTACTTTATTACTAAGCCGAAATTTTTACAGGCTGCAGTTATGACCATATAATGGTTATTTATGTAAATGCAAAAAGTTTATTTTATTGCATATGGCGTGGAAGTTATGACACGAGAAGAAGTTACATACGCGGCAGGTGTAATAAATGTTTTTCTTGCAAGATTTTTCCCAACATTGAGTTTTATTCAATAAACAAAACTCATATTTGTAAAAAACTTTTTTTCAAATAAACTAATTTAACCTAATAGCATGTAAGAATAAAGCAAATATTTTATTACAACTTATTTTCTATTGTTATTTATTATCGAATTAACGGTTTTTCGATGATATGATTTTTCAGATGTTCCAACTGTTACTTAGATAGCGCTGATATTAGCTGTACAACTTGATTCGATTGCAAGAAGCATTGTTCTTTTCATAACCGAAGTCGTGAAATATTAATAATGTCGATTTCCTTTTCTACTCTTTGTACCTACTAATGAAACAAGAACTTACATATTATAATGGATTCCAATCCCTTAGGTTCTAGGTCAAAGATTATTGAAGATTTTGTTGCGAAGATTTTGCCAATAAAATCTATTTCATTGTAAGAAATTCGAACACGTGGGAGTTGTAACATCAAAGGAAATGTTCACAGACAAATATTATGTTTTAGTTGTTAGTAAATGGGTGGATGCTGCTTTAAAGGTACATTTTACAAATAAAATATTATTTTCTATATGAAGCTAACATTTTCTTGCTAGTACAATAATGGATAACATTTTTGCAGTAATAGGACAATGAATATCTTCAATAGTGTGTGTACAGTAGCATAATACGAATTTTATAATATGCTTGAAGACAAAAATAATTGTAGGTAGATTTCCATTATCTGTAGTGTTTTCAATATGTCATTTTGAAATAATTTCTAAAACCATAAAGTCCATAATTGGAAATTATGTACCTATAAATCCGTGTAATAAATACAGAGTTGACATTACGTCTGCAATGAACTACAAGTTTAATTTCCGATTTTAGTAACGTTTTGTAAATTTATTCACAACGCCGAAACGTTTGGGTCTGCGTCCATTAAATAAAAAATATTGCATTGTTTTCAGGTTTTCATGCTTGGAACTAAAATGTAATCAAGAATTAATGTTTGAAAATTGACAGTTTAATACGTTTTTAAACCATGGAATTGCATTTGTCATTTGGTGAACATTTTAATTTAATAGAAACTTTTCCAGTGAATGGAAAACATATAGTACGCTGTGTTTGTGATAATTTTGTTTCAAGCTTGATATATTTATTTTATTTTCACTTTTATTCTTTCATTTAATTAAAAACTCTTTATTGTATGCATTTATAGTTATATTCTTAATTTATATTTCTGTAATACCGATCAGCTATTCAAAAAACAATAATTTTCATAAATTCTACTGCCCAGTTCGCACGTCAAAATATATTTTTATTTTAATACAGCCACATCTTCCAAATATATTAAATGACCTTACATCTTTCAGCAGAAAGATCATTTTCAAAATAAAAATTAGCAAAAAAAAAATAATTAGGGGATACTACAGGGCAACAACGATTATCATTATCAGACATCTATTATTTTAATAGAATACGAAATTGCCAGAACAATATATGTATCTAATATATAGCCTTTTCAGCTTCGGATTTTAGTGCGCACTAATGTGCCGTGAGTTTTCGTTTTGTTTTCATCATACTTATATGTTTACACTTTCTTCGTGGAAGCGTTTTCGGCTTGTCGTGAAATTGCACACAGTTCGCAGTGAGTGCGCACTTTTGTGTACCGACTACAGGAGCAAGTGCACGAATATCAGTACAAATATAAATAAAATGAAATAAATATATCATTACGGAATATTACCCATTGCTAATAATAAATAATAAAAATAAATAAATAAATAATATAATTTCTAAAAATAAAATCATATTGCCAGGAATTATTAGAAAGTTCTTCAACGTCAGATAGTGATGAGGAGTTATTAAATCAAATAATAAAACTTTATGGTGTACATAAATATACAAATAAAAAAGTAAGAATGTAAACTGATGTATTTGAAACAAAATTATTTTCGTTTTCAGTTCGAAGATACTTTTCAGGTACAAAGGAGACTTCCTTCAAATTTGTAGATAATTTTTAAAATTGCGCCAATACTAACAGGCTCTTAGACTCGCACTCATTTATGGTCTCGTTTTTAGTTTAAACTTTCTTGCATTTGCGTCAATCAGTGCAACGAGTACGCACTGACACCGCGTAAGCCGAAAACGCTAATATCAACTTTTGGCAAAAAAAAAAAATCAGTAAAAGTTGTTGACATAAACGTACAATGTTGTCTTGGTTTTATGTTTACTTTTTGTAATATTTTTTTCAATTAAATTTTATTTTAAAAAGTCTTTTTTAAAGTGTCCTATTATGGGATCAGTGAAACTATTCTATTATCTACATAGGGGCCCGGGTTGACTCGGGAACACAGGCCCATGGCTGCATTGTTACGCCACTGTACATACCTCAGACCGAAAGAAAACTACGTCCTTTGATGAAGGTGTAAACTTGTTCTTTTGGCCCCCTATATGTAAATAACTATTCAAACTTTGATATGGAGATGATACGTAAAATTTGTAATAATTTAAGATGATTTTCCAGCATATATATACCAGATCAGCTAACATAACATTTTTGCGAAATTTTAGAACTTAACTATTAAATATGCATTTATTCTTAGTCCCATATAACAGGGGTTATATGAACCTAACTATCGCGTTATAAATAAAAGGGATTACTCCGATCTACTGCATTATTGGATTCTTTATTTAAAGTGCAATTTTTTAATATGATGGTATTTAGAATGCTACAAAATTTAATTAACTTATATAAAATATCATTTTTCGTATGGTCGTGTTAGATAAACTTGCCGTATTGACATCAAAGATTTTATTATTACAATAAACTTGGATGATGTATAATATATTGCATTTAATAAAGCTGGCAAAGGAAAATACTTTTTTAATAAAAATATGTTCTACACGTATTATATTATATTAAAGGTAACCAATTTGTTTATTAGTCGAATGATTTTTTTTAAATTTTAACAAATGAAACTGAAATGTTACTACTCGTAATTACAGTAGGGCTTATAACCACAAAACAATAACGAACCTAGGTACCGTAAGCTTTTATTTATGAAACGGTTATAAATTTTAATGATATTTAAATGACATACCTACAATTTCAATTTGCATACGCAACCCGGTATTACATTATTTTTTCATTTTTAAAATTAAGCTTTGAATAAAACATTAATATTAAATTAAAATATTATGCATATAATACTCATTAATTAATTAATTTATAAAAAAATTCTATGTAACTAGAAAAAGTATTGATATGACTCAGTAATGCAGATTACGGAAACCAGTACAAAATGTAACTTCCTCTTATAAAGTTTATACAACTATAAACTAACCAGTTTCAATAAATAAAAAATTGTTGATATAGTAAAATATATTGCAATATACCTGGATATTAATTTATTAGTCGACCAGTCACCGGACGTATTTAGTTTTCTATCACCCGCTTGCAACACTACCTTTAAATTTGATAAAATAATTACTGATTTCTTAAAATGTTTTTTTCAAAAGCTTGCAAAACTCGCGCCCGAAAGTCTCGACCTGAGTTAATTGTTCGTAAAACTTGGGTCAAATAATTCGTAAATTTTCATAGGGCACTAGATAATGACAAAAAACTGAATTTTGTTGATTTTTACCTTCCGTCACCTCTAGGTAAGGAAGGTATTGTCTTTGGTCAAAAAATTCGATGATGAGTTTTTAATCAATAAGCACGTTTTAGGGTCCCTAGAATACGAATTTACTATTTTTACGATGATGTCTGTATGTGTGTGTGTGTGTGTGTGTGTGTGTGTGTGTGTGTGTGTGTGTGTGTGTGTGTGTGTGTGTGTGTGTGTGTGTGTATGTGTGTGTGTATGTGTAGATGTGTGTGTGTGTGTGGATGTGTGTGTGTGTGTGTGTGTGTGTGTAACAAAATTTTCGTCTGCGATAACCCTAATACTACAAGTTACAAAAATTATAATTTTTTCGTGTACTTCTTCGTTACATCCATATGAAGAGCTGATTAGAATTTGGTTACAATTGGTCAACCGGAAGTACCATCATTTGAAGATTTTAACAGTTTTTCTTGAAAAACTATGTTAAATATAATTTTTTCACATTTGATGTTATTATAAATATTAAAGAATATTTTATTCTCTATACGATTTGACTGCATTTTATACTTAATATTAAATGGATATAGAGTTAAAAAATTATAAAGAAATTAAATTTCATAAAGTAGCCATAGCTATGGAAACAGCTACTATATTAAAAAATCTGATGTGGCCAGCACATTACCTTCCGTCAGTTCTATGTATTTTGTACAAATTTCATACGGAAAGTTCCTTGCTAAATTAAATATTCTATTTCTTGTACATTACCTTCCGGCAGTTGCATGTATTTTATGCAAATTTCATACAGAAAATTATTATCTTGTGACGTTTTCTATATACAGTGTAATGTATCTGCAGAAATAAAAGATTTATTATTATTATTATTATTTCTTGTACATTACCTTAAAGCAGTTGTATGTATTTTATACAAATTCCATACAGAAAGCAAAAGATCCTATACCTATTTCCAGTAAAATTATAAGACAAACACACTATGTCAATTTCACTTGACAATGACATTTTTCAATCAAAATTTTATTAATATAGTAGCTGTTTCCACAGCTATGGCTACTTTATGAAATTTAATTTCTTTATAATTTTTTAACTCTATATCCATTTAATATTAGGTATAAAATGCAATCAAATCGTATAGAAAATAAAATATTCTTTAATATTTATAATAACATTAAATGTGAAAAAATGATATTTAACATAGTTTTTTCAAGAAAAACTGTTAAAATCTTCAAATGAGGGTACTTCCGGTTGTCCAATTCTAACCAAAATCTAATCAGCTCTTCGCATGGATGTAACGAAGATAAGTACGAAAGAATTATAATTTTTAGAATTGTAGTATGGAAGTTATCGTAGACGAAAATTTTGTTACACACACACACACACACACACACACACACACACACACACACACACATACATACATACATACACACACACACACACACACATACAGACATCATCGTAAAAATAGTAAAATCGTATTCTAGGGACCCTAAAACGTGCTTATTCATCAAAAACTCACCACCGAATTTTTTGACCAAAGACAATACCTTCCTTACCTGAAGGTGACGGAAGGTAAAAAATCTGATTGAAAAATGTCGGTATCAAGTGAAATTGACATAGTGTGTTTGTCTTATAATTTTTACTGGAAATATAGGATCTTTTGCTTTCTGTATGGGATTTGCATAAAATACATACAACTGCTTTAAGGTAATGTACAATAAATAATAATAATAAATCTTTTATTTCTGCAGATACATTACACTGTATATAGAAAACGTCACAAAATAATAATTTTCTGTATGAAATTTGCATAAAATACATGCAACTGCGGGAAGGTAATGTACAAGAAATAGAATATTTAATTTAGCAAGGAACTTTCCGTATGAAATTTGTACAAAATACATAGAACTGACGGAAGGTAATGTGCTAGCCACATCAGATTTTTTCTTTTTCATATAACTTTTAAACTATTAGTAATCGAGAAAAAAGTTCCAAATAAAGAAGTTAGATATATGTATTATCTATCGAGTGGCGTACGATAATAATTTTTTATCAGTAAATTTTCGGGATATAATACAAACTTACATTTTTTAAGTAGAACTCATATTTGAATTTTACTTAATTTTTTTTCTCTTTCGACTGGTATAAGAGTTATTGTGTTTTATGTAATTTTTTAGATCATACCTGATATATCTACTTACGTTATCTTAAAAAGATAGAATTAAAATTAAATCATAAACTCAGGTAGGTATTAAGTTACTTAAGTAAGATAAAATACTATTTTCAAAAAGTAATGTAAGTCTTGACAAAAAATAGGATATATAAAAAAACGTAAGATTGAAGGGTAAATTATATTTAAAATAATATAAACTTTATACCAATGGAGAGAAAAAATGAAGTACTTTTTACCTCTCTCGCATATCTAGATTTTAGTGAATAAGCACGTTTTAAGGTACCTAGAATCCGATTATAACATTTTTACGATGATGGCCGTATGTGTGTGTGGATGTGTGAATGTTGGATTCACGATTACTCAAATACTATAAGACTTAAGACATTTTTAACTACGGATTCCTCAATCTAACAATAATGGGCAGAGTTGATTAAGTTTTGGTAACAATTGGCAACCGGAAGTAGTATTTACAAGACAAAAATCATCTAAATATTATTTATCAAAAATTTATGTAAATACTAATATTAAAGAACGTTAAATTCTTTATTCGATAAATGTAAATTTATTATTATATCTTCTATAGATTTAGAGATAAAGAAATGCATATAAAATAATTTGATGTAAAAAATCTCAGATCAAACTACTTCAAGGCAAGAAATTCAAATGTTTGTAATTGACACATAAATGTCACTGTCAAAAATATTTGTATGCCACTGTCAAAAATATTTGTACATTATTATGAAGATTATGAAAATAAAAAAAAGTCAACAACGCAAAAGAATATACGTAAAAAAGAATATAAAAGAAATTTGCGAAAAAATTACGAATACAAAAAAAAAGAAAAGGATAGAAAAATAAAATTTCAGGATATTGAATATAAAGAAAATGTATATTAAAATATCCCATACATTTTGCAAATATATGTGAGAATTATTTTGTAGTGAGACATGAATATATGTATTTGTATTTAAAAATATTTTTCGTTTTATGCGTACAACCAGGTAAAATATCTGGCGAGAGGTTATGTGCTGGCCATATCAGATTTTTAAAGTAAAAATCAAATATGGGTTCTATTTAAAAAAAATGTAAGTTTGTTATATCTCAAAAAATTACCGATAAAAAAATATTTTCGTATGCCATTGGAAAGACAATAAATTTATGTAACTTTTTTATTTAAAACATTTTTCTCAATTCCTGATAATTTACAAGTAATTTCAAAATGAAAAAATCGACCAAATATTATCAGTGCCCCAGATGTACAAAAAGTTTCATTTACCCGGCATTGTATCTCTTATAGTTCTCGAGGTCCCAATGGTGGCAGCTCTAAATCGGACACACTGTATAATAGAATATCTAGGTAATATTTATTTAGAATCAATTCAAACTTTACGATTTTTGCTAAGAAAATACTTTTTATTTTGTGCGGGTACTGATTCTTTTATGAACGCACCTACTCAATAATATTTTTATATTTTTGAAGCAGGCTGAGCTTAAAACCGGTGAAGCAAAGGCAGGAAATCTTTGTGAAACTGGCTAACGCTGGTTATAGTGATGTAACATAAGTAACAGCATGCAAACCTGGTCAAAATACCTTATCTGTAAAAATTATAAACAGAAAAATATTTCTTCATTCTGAAGAAATTTTATTACCACCCACTATCTATTTAGAATGAAATAAAAAATACGATATTCGTCCAATAAACAAAAAAAGAAATAAACATGCTAAATATCGTTAATTATTTAAGGAGCTTAAAATATCTGTGAACGTACTTCCGCAATTTTAATATCATAGCCAATATTTGTATTAGTTTTCATATTTATTTCAAAATATCGAGCAAAATATTATGTCAGCTCTGGTAAAAGCGGGAAGCGCTTTAACTGTAAACGCGCGTTTTATGCAGGCACCTAATTATTCTATGAACGCTCATACGTACTTAATAATACTGTTATTTTTTTTAAGCAGGCTAAGCTAAAGCCGGTAAAACAGAAGCTGAAAACTTGTTTTTTACGTGAATTTACTCTAAATATAGTGAAATGGGTTCTGAAAAAGTTTGGCAACTACCAAATATTCTTTGTTTCTCTGTTTTTTTTTATCTCTAATATAACTGCTATTATTATTGACGTTAAATGTAATAAATTGTTTAATTTTATTATTTATTTATTAAAGTTAAGTATCGTTGTCATGTTCAACATTATATTTCATTTGGTCAATATTAAATTTCATATAATTCAAGGACCATGTGTCCCGAACTAGAAAAAAAATTTCAGAATTCATGATTTACCTAGAATCAAAATATTGTTTTTTTTTTTTTGTTGAATTACGGATTATACTATTAAATAAGTTTTACAATACTTAGAAAACTAAATACGTACAGCGATTCAATTCTAATACGTCCAGATCTGGACAGCAATCCACTCTCTAAATTAAATATGAATATGTTATTTCGATAGTGTTAATAAATATTATAAGAATTTATGCAAAGTAAAAATAGTATACTTGTAGTATTTGTATATTCTAATTTCTAATTAGCTACTGTTTTACATAATTTTCATTTTGTACATTTTCATTAAATCCCGTATCTTCATCTTCTTCTTGTTTTAGTGTATAAACAAAGCCTATCTCTAAATGAAAATGAAGTGGTCCCTGAAGATTTCTTAGCTTTGACTCCAGCAGGCTTTAGTTGTAGTGGTATCCTTTTTCCCTTGTGGAAAAAGAATTATTTTGTTTACATGTTGCGATGCGTGGATGTTTTCTGTTGTTGGGAAATTAATGTTTTGTTTTTTGTTCCAGGTAAGTGGATTTCGATTTGATGGAGGTCTGGATCAACTGAGGATTGGTGAGCGATGTTTGTTTTTATTTGTTGTAACTTGTGATGAAAAACGATGACTTTTGATGAAATGCGAGTTCAAATATATTGAAAGCATTAATAAAAACATGATATATTCAAAGATATTTTAAAACATTTTATACTGATTGAGTAAATATTTTATTCTTAAAATGTGCTACTCGTAGAAGAGGAATTTATCGTTTATGAATCCATATTTTCAACTTAACACATGATGAATGTGATCACAAAATAAAAAACAATAATAGAAAGATTGTATATTTGTGTCGATAATGGATAATACCAATAATAATATTTAAATTGTCAACGTTTTTAACATACTGGATATAAATAGGTATTTTTTTACAATTACCAATTAATTTGCTATTAAATCGTTCTAAAATTCATTGACGCTTAAATGAGCCAATTTTTATTAAAACAAGTTATTAAATAAAAGTTTTGTTAAAATTAAATTAAATATCACACTAGTGTAGTTGGTAGCTTAGTATGAAAGTCAAACATATATATTTCATTTTAGTTGTCATTGTTTGTCATTACTCATGGAAAATTACTGCAATTAGATTTTTTATAATAAAATACATTAAACGGTTAAGCATTCTTTTAAATTAAAATTCAAAGTGTTTTTTTTTTATTTTAAATCTAACGTAACAAAATAACTGTTGTTAAAATGTAAAATGTCAAAATATATTAAATATGAAATGTTTATTGAAACTGTCAATGTTACTAATATCGATATTTTAATATTTCCAATATTTAATAATTTTAAAATAAAAATAAATAAATTAATGCAAAATAAGAAAAATATAATGAAAAGTACGTATAATAAGTGTAACCGTAACAGTTGTTTTTTTTTCACCTTTAGTAATTTTAACATACCCAATTTAACAAATTATCCATTTGTACATTCCTTTTCTATATTATTTATTTAGAAAAGAAAAATAGTAAAAACTAATTTCACGATTCCATAACGTGGATTTCTGCAGCAAAAGTAAATACTAACAATAAAATTTAAATTAGCATTTAGTAGTTTAGCGTAAATAGATATACGGAATGTGTTATACAGTCCACTTACACTAAATTAACTTAACACTAAACTAGAAAGTTGACCAGCTTTTAAATTTTTAGTGTAAATTATAATTTTCTTTGCCATTACGCATGCGGCAAAACAACGCCAGCTTCTCTAAACTGTGCTACTTTCTGCGCTCTCGTCTTATTAGTTAATGCTGGGCGATGCATCAGGCCTAGTAAATGATATAATTACCCAACTGTAGCGATTTTTTTAAGTATATATATATACAGAGAGTAACAGCTAAACGAGCTACCTCAAATAATTTCTATATTATTAAAGATACAATGAAATGTTATAAGACAATCAGTTGTTCTCAAGTTAAAAACAAAAGTTATATTTTCTTAAATGGGATGATATATATTTTTTAGACTAATTTGAAGGAGTATTTTTTTCTGAATTCAACCGTGTGATTATTTTATATCCTAACGTAACAAAAATATTGAGAAATATTCAATTGAAATTTAAATAAATTTGATGTTTATAGTTATTTCTCAGTAGGCTATGCATGGAAAACAAATGATCTTAAATTAAAACAGTGTTCTATTTTATTTCTATTCTAAACAATTCATATTGAAAAATAGAAGTTTTTGTTCGAAACATGACTATAAAAAATAAATTTATTTAAGTTTCAATTAAATATTTCTCAATATTTTTGTTATACAAAGATATAAAATGATTATATAGTTGAATTCAGAAAAAAATACTTAATCGAATGGGCTTAAATATATATATATATATATATATATATATATATATATATATATATATATATATATATATATATATACAGGGTGTTATATTTTAATGGACCCAGCAAATATCTCGCTTATTTATTGAGTTGGCAATTTTTTTCATATAACATGATTTATACAGGAACATGTAAGCTACTTGATGACGGATGTACATTTCTGATGACACTTCCGGTTTATGAGTAATTAATATCTACTTTGAAGTTTCAAATGGAACGTACCATATTTTTTTCCAAATTTGAAAAGTGCGTCAAATTTGCTTTACAATCATGTAAAATAATCCATATGTTACATTATTAAAAATTAAAATGGCGGGCACTTTTTTATACACCTAATTGGAAAGAGAATAGTGAGCCATGACTGTGGCTTGTGTTCCTTATTCTTATTTTCTGTATTATTATGACAAAAAAAATAATATTTCATTTAATAATAATAGATACAATTGTTTTAGTTAATTGTTTTATTTCAAGCCACAGTGATGGCTCACTATTCTTTTTCCAATTAGGGTATAAAAAAGTGCCCGCCATTTTACTTTTTAATAATGTAACATATGGATTATTTTACATAATTGTAAAGCAAATTTGATGTAGTTTTCAAATTTGTAAAAAAATATAGTATGTTCCATTCGAAATTTCAAAATAGATATTAATTACTCATAAACCGGAAGTGGTATCAGAAATGTACATCCGTCATCAAGTAGCTTACATGTTGCTGTATAAATCATGTTATATGAAATAAATTACCAACTTAATAAATAAGCGAGATATTTGCTGGGTCCATTAAAATATAACACCCTGTATATATCATCCCGTTTAAAAAAATATAAGTGTACTGAAACTTGATAACCACTTGTTCAAAAACATATTGTCTTCACTTATGGGATGCCCTTCTTGGTCTTCTATAAAATTGTCTTATAGTATTTTATTATATCTTTAATAGTATAGAAATTATTTGAGTGTGTTCGTTTAGCTGTTACACCCTGTATATATATATATATATATATATATATATATATATATATATATATATATATATATATATGTATATATATATGTAAGAAATAATGTTAGTAAAGTTGAGGATTAAATCAAACAACTGTTCCCTTTTAAATTATCATATTGAACCGTGTCTCTAAAGGTTTACAACTCAACTGACCACTAAAGGCCAACGCGCATTTGAGCGACCAAAACGAAGCGAGACAAAGAGAAGTTTTTATATTCAATGTATTATTATTATTATGTGTATACGCGTACTTTGGAGCAGTGAAGAGCAGAGCAACGAGGCGACTATACACATAAGAATACATTGTATGGAAAAACACTTTTCTGCGCTTCGCTTCACCGCTCTTTGCGTCGCTCAAGTGCGTGCCGGCGTTAAGTCTTCCTTTACTGACGGCCAGCCGTAGTCTATGATGTAACGATGTACTTACGTTGGCATTTGTCTGGGCTACAGTAATTAATGTACAGTTATTAGCAATTATAACAGTCATAACCTAACACGGCCATCCTGCAAACTGTGCGCCCTTGCACAGCTACCTTTAACAGAATTGAAAAGAAAATAAACAAAATATTATTTAAAGTACATTCATCTAATTGTCCACACTCTGCAGAAATGAAGCGGTATGATGCTTCAACCCATCATTTAAGGTCCAAACAATGGTTATTTAATTTCCACGACCATTTAATGTTCAAACAATGGCTGCTTAAAGTTTAAAACATCCGCCATTCAAAGCTTAATACAAACAAATCAAATCAACTCGACGCTACCAGGCCTAAAACAAACAAATCAATTCAAATCGGCGCTACCAGGCCCAAAACAAACAAATCAATTCAACTCAACCTTACCAGGTCCAAAACAAACAAATCAATTCAAGTCGGAGCTACCAAGGGCCAAAACAAACAAATCAAATCTACTCGGCGCTACCAAGGCCCTAAACAAACAAATCAATTCAACTCGGCGCTACCAGGCCCAAAACAAACAAATCAATTTAACTCGGTACTATCAAGGTCTAAAACAAACAAATCAATTCAACTCGGCGCTACCAAGGCCTAAAACAAACAAATCAATTCAACTCGGCGCTACCAAGGCCCAAAACAAAAAAATAAATTCAACTCGGCGCTATCAAGGCTTAAAAAAGAAATCAATTCAAATCAGCGCTACTAAGGCCTAAATAAACAAATCAAATCAACTCGGCGTACAATCATTTCAAGTCAACTCAACGGTGCGAAGGCTTAAAACAAATATTTCTATTCAAATGAACGGTGCGAAGACAAATCAAATATTTCAATTAAAAATTCCTTGTACAGACGCAGGGACTACTTCAATCCTGTACCATATTTGCACATAAATTTAATTAATTTCCTGAATCAACTGAATTCAGCATTACAATAACCAAACTTGTAATCTTTATTCCTATTTTTTTTCTCTCACTGAGCTCATGCAATTCACTAGACTCCTTACTCTTTAATTCTAAAACATATGGCATCCAATCTGCAGTTACGCATAAAGCGCCATAGGCGTACAACAAGGCTTGATACAAAACGTTACTGGCTTTCAACATGTCTTGATGTTAAGCATTACTGGCTTCTAATATCGAAACTAAAACTATCACCATAGGTTTAACTTCCTTTAAATTTTTAGATTCATTGTCTCTAATACTTCCCACAACAAGAAACCATAAAATGATCATCAACATTATCCTAACTCTTGTAAAATCTGCTCCTGTGGGGCTTGTGTGTTTGGAATTCTACCGGTTTCCCTCATCGAATTTTGCTTGCATCCAGTAAAGCAAGTGATTGGATTAAACCATAATCTAAAAGGAGTTAACGGCCAACAGCGGTCGCGGGATGCGACTCACACTCGCATATTGTGCTACTTATCACCGACAGATACAGACGATTATAGAACATGTTTCACAGTCACAACCTAAAACACAAACCAAAAAAATTTAAAAATTTATTATATTTGTAAAAATCTAAACCGCTCGATCATTCTGACATTAATTTCAGTTTTGATTGGATTCAGAAAAAATTTTTAGGTAGTTTTACTCGCCAATTTCCACGATTAACGATAATGGTTGTGTATTGAAACACGACGCAATGGTATTTTTAAGTGTAAACTAATATCATTATTAATCATTATTTTTTGCTAAGAAGAAGAAGTGCAAAATGTGCTTAATCAAACAATGAACTTATTCTGCCATAGTCTCTTTAAATTTAATGTACCATTGGGTCAAACCTCCCAATTGTCAACTTTTCACATACTGGCTTGTACCAACACATTTTTACAGTTTCTTCATTGTTAAAATTTATTGCCTTTACGAATGACATTTTTATCAATTTTTTTGTCGCAATTTTTTTTTGTGATCTAAGTAAAACTATGTTGATCACTCTCTTTTATTATCTAGGCTGGAACAACTAGGTATTCGTGGGGTTTCTCTCTTCTAGATTGTCAGCTTTTTATATAATGGATGCCAATACGTTGCTCTTAAGCATAGTGATCAATTCTCTAAGAATCAAACTATAAAGTCTCAAGTACTACATTATCGTGGGTCTACCGGAAGGTACTATTCTAGAATTTGTTTTATTCATAATTTATGTTAATTATTTAACTACTGCTTTAACGAACGACTGTTTTCTGATTATATATGCAGGTGATAATAGTTTAATTGTGTCGGGAAAATATACTCGTACTAACGATATAACTAATAAGTGTAATACGGATGTTAATTCAGAAAGAATTGTTAAACCTTAATCAGCATTTACTTTATTATCATGCGTATGTCGAATCTTAATTACATTATTGAGTGTGCTTCTGGCGCTCTTCGCAAGCTAGTCATAATGTTTTATCTGTCAAAAGAGAATTGTTCGTTATTAGGCTGGAGTAAGTTTCAATGCATCTTGCCGCACGACCCTCAAAAAACCGGATATTTTAACGGTAACTGACACTTCCACTTTGGAACCTTGCACCCATATTTACAAAAACAAACACTCTCCCAGTCCAGTTACCGACAAAAATGCATACAACACAAGACACAAAGACAACCTTCATGTCCCGAATACGAAGCCAAATGTAACCAACAACAGCGCAGAAAAAAATAAGTTTAATTATCCAAAATAAACGTTCCCAAAAAATTAAAGTTGCCAAAAACTTTTAACATTTTCAAAAAATCTGATGTGGCCAGCACATTACCTTCCGTCAGTTCTATATATTTTGTACAAATTTCATACAGAAAGTTCCTTGCAAAAGATTCTATTTCTTGTACATTACCTTCCGGCAGTTATACGTATTTTATACAAATTCCATACATAAAGTTTTTAGTAAAAGATCTTATATTTCCAGTAAAATTATAAGGCAAACATACTATGTCCATCGTATAGAGAATAACATTAAATGTTGTGGCGTACCTACCCCTGTGTTGGGTTTGCTCTTACTGCTTTCGGGCGCCAATCTGTGAACTGTCTGTTTTAGGGCTAGTTTAGGATTGCGAATAGCTAGTTAGAGGTCCAGGATTATTATTTATAAATGATTATGAAATGTGTAAAAACTTAAACATTTTATGAACACACACCAAATGTACTAACATGTAACAAGAATAAAAAATGTCTTGGAAATCTGTCTGTTTGACTCTAACTTTGAATTTAACTTGGTGTATCTTTACTATACTTGACTAGAATCCTGTCTCTGAGATGACACTCTTGCTCGAATTCAGCGACTATCTCGCTGAGGGCAGTTCGCGACGCGCGTGTGGTTGACTTCTAGGCTACAGAAGGTGTAGGTAGACTGATCCTCTTGTTTAGCCGAAGCAGCTAGTGCAAGAAGTGACTTCTTAGTTACTCAATCTAGTTATTGTAAGAAGTGACTTCTTAAGCTCCGCGAGTGATATTTATACTCAAATTTGGTTACATCTGGTTGAAATTTGCGCGTTGGAAGAAGGAGATGTTACCTGCAATTTTATTGGTGCGGAGGCGGAGTTGTGTCGCGATGTCTGATTGGCTGAAGCTTGGGTTTGTAAAATGTTTATTTAGTGGCTTTAAAATATAAGCAAAAAATAATTTTCCAGTTTTCCGTGACAGTTATTATCAGGTATAATATACTATTAAATATTACATGAATACAATAAATAATCAGTATTAAATGTCTCAGTTTCCCTTGAAGTCCGTGGCTGCCCGTAGCGCTAGCATCGCTCAGATGTGGAAGTTGTCAAATGGATTTCCCAGTGATTTTCTCCAAGTTCTGTGAATGGAATCGCGTCCTTAAGGGTCTTATTGTTGTCCAGACAGATAGGCCCGGCCCGTGGATTATGGGTATGCCGGCTGGCAGTAGTTGTACATCCTCACTTGTAACCTGTAAGTTTTCAAAGTGTAATAGGTAGTATGACATTCAATCTGTTGCTGTTTATATCGGTTCTAAAGTTTTTTCTAAGCTGTTTATATCGGTTCTAAAGCTGTTTCTAAGCTGTTTATGTCGGTTCTAAAGCTGTTTATATCGGTTCTAAAGATGTTTCAAAGCTGTTTATATCGGTTCTAAAGCTGTTTCTAAGCTGTTTATATCAGTTCTAAAGCTGTTTATATCGGTTCTAAAGCTGCTTCAAAGCTGTTTATATCGGTTCTAAAGCTGTTTATATCAGTACTAAAGCTGTTTTTAAGCTATTTATATCGGCTCTAAAGCTGTTGATTCGCACAGTACAAGCGCTAGCAGCAGATAGACATAATAATTAATGCTAGCATCCTTAAGTATACAATTTTAAGAATAATTTGGAGTGGGGGGGGGAGTATAACAGATGTTATGATGCGGGTAATGAATCATCACAACCCTGCAGGTGTTCATATGATGTCATCGAACAAGTTTGAACTTGCAATTTATCTCTCTCTCTCTCTCTCTCTCTCTCTCTCTCTCTCTCCCTCTTTCTGCTTTTATCTCCCGCTATGTTAAGCACTCTCTTATAAGACTGGAAGGGTGGCAGTGTGGTATGGAACGCATCATCTATCCCTACTAACGTCTGTAAGTATAAATGCTTCTTGGTTTTAATGATAATGGGGTGTATTCTGTAAAAAAATTGTTAATTTTAACATGCCTTTAAAAAATTATATTTTAACATGACTGTTAACAATAAATTCGGTTTTTGGTATTCTCTACGCGAAAATTTGACACGGCTGTTAAAATCATAAATTTTAACATGTCTGTTAAATACTAGAATGAAGTGATCAGCAAGATAGAAAAAGGCACCTCTTTACTAAAGTCACCATAAAACAAATAAATAAACATGATAAAAAGAGTAAACAACTGTCAGTTTATGTGTCATTTTGAAATTTTAGAAAACGAATCTGTCTGTCACTTTGAAATTTTAGAAAAACGAATCATGTCTTATTTTTTAGGTTCCATATTAAAAATGAATTACATTGAAATTGTAAATTTTTAGTTATCATTAGGTATGTAAAAATTCTTCTTGATCCTCAGAATTGACTATCCAAACGTTAAGTTACGTTGGTTTGGCGAACAACACAGGAATAAGCAATTTTAACTGCATTTAATACCTACTTTATAACAAGGAACTATGTGTTACGATACATCTAAATCGGGCTCTCGATATACCATTCAAAGGTTCAATTGTGAATCTTTGTTGAATTATGTTAATTAAATATTCCTACTGGGATCACGCTGTGATACACAAAGACATACGATGGAACGGGTGACCGTTATTAAATAAAATACTTCGTAAAACAGTTATATATTTTATTAAATATCAACTAGATATTTTTTTATATTCATCCATGGTAATTTTCTTTCATTTTCTATTACATTTTCATTAATTAGATGTGCAACATATTCAAATGCTGTTATAATTTTATTGTATAAACGTATGTTAAAATTTTAAAGGCATCGATTTGAATGACGTTAAAATATGCAGTTTTAACACCTAATTTTAACAAGTGTGTTAAAATTTTAACAGAATTGATAGTTACAGAATAGAAAATAAATTTTAACAGCAAGTTTATTTTTAACATACTGTTTAAAATTAACAGTTTCCTTACAGAATACAGCCCAATTTCACTCGAACTCTTAATGTTAATTTTAGTGTTAGTGTAGTTTGATCTAGCTAAATCTACCTTTCATGTTAAAATTGAAAAGTAAAATTTATTTTAATAATTAACTTTACATAGGTATTCATTTAAAATTAACATTATTTTATTGTGTTTACAGCGAAGCAGATCATTTGTTAAATTATGTCGTGTCAGTTGTTACGAGAAATACTGTTGTTCAGAGTTATTTGTGAACAAAATAGTAAGACATTTGTTCTCTTCGTGTATTAGGCAACAACCTATTTTTTTCTAAAGATACTGTAATGATATAATGTAATTTTACAATTATTATTTTATTGGTATTACATTATGAGAGTTATAAAATGCTTTTGTTAGTACGTACGAGAGGAAGCCCTTAGGAAATTTCTTACCTTAATTATGTGTTATAAGGGAGTAAAACAAATTATTAATATCTACAAAAATTAGATACTTGACTTTATTTTATTTTCATTAATTTTAATATGATACAAAAAATGCATATCAAAATTTAATATAATATTGAAATTCCGTAGCTATGTATCTTTATATTTTGCAAGGTAACGAAATTATTAGAATTCTATGAATATCTAATAAGATTAATACCTATAATAACGTGTATACTGAATTTATAAATAAATTTACAATTCTATTAGCTTCATAAAGTTACAATGGATAAACTAGAAAATGAAAATGGCACGGAATATATTATCGCAAAGACTTAGTTAACTAACAAAAAATTGTTATATGCAGATATTTTTTAGTTTCAATTGTTAATCGTTTAGCCCCAGTAGTTTTTAAAAATATTCTCTGACATAGATGTTAAACTGATTTTGTTCTCAAATAATGGAGTCACATAAATTATAAAATTTTATAATAGTGCACTAAAAACAAGTATCATAAGGAAATCTATTAACGTACGATTCCAATTTTGGAAAACGAGTCGCGGGGCGAGGCCTTATGAAACCTTTTTTTGTACAGTCTTGTCTTTAATTTTACATTGGGATTTTTTTTAAATGCGACAAAATATATGACTAGGTTTTTGTATCAGTTACGTTAGCAACGCTTCCCGCTACACAATTGAAATTTTACATTTTGACTAGAGATTCACGGGCTTGGCTTGGAGCTTGAAAGCTTGGCTTGGCTTGATTTGAAAACGCTTGAAAAATCAAGCCAAGCCTGCACTTCAAAAAAGCTTGACTTTTCAAGCCAAGCCAAGCTTCTGTTCCACCAAGCCCAAGCCAAACCAAAACTAACATATAAAAAATCTTTAATTTTCAAGTTAAACCAAGCCTTCGACTGTCAAGTAACTTGGTCGGAAACAAGCTTTTTCAAGCTTTTCTTAAGAAATGTTATCGAGGCCGACAAAACCGTAATTTTATAGTGGCAACGTACTTTCTCATTGCTTCGGCACTTTTTTGCGAACTTCTAAGAATTGGAGTTCCCAAATGAACCAGCCTTCATTACCTGCCAGTCTAGTAAGTTTCAAAAATTTGTAAATAGGAAACTTTACCCTTCATCATTCTTATTATGCTAAGACCACTTATTTTCTCAATCTGAACCAACTAATCGCACATTGTAGTTCGCGCACGCAATCAAGTATACAAAATAAATTTATAAAATGTTGAGAAAGTTTAAAATACATAATGATAAATGATAATATAATTTTATTGTTTTATCCTGTACCTACATTAATATAAAATGTATGATGAAAAATGATAATGCAAAATTTATTGCAAGTGTCAATCATTACATATAGAATTATTTAATTTTTTTAAAAATACTTATTATTTTAAAGTAACTGGAATAATTATAAGCTATGAGGTCTCGTGGCCACGTGCCTGAGTCTGAATCTGGAGAACCGATCCCGACCGACGCCAAATATTTCGAGTTTTAAATGGCACAAAATTAATCCCTGTGGTGCACTCTTCATGCCAGCAATGAGTGACCGTGAGGTGACGCCTAGTAAGCTCCCGCACGGTTCAAATATTTTATTATTACCGATATAAGTGTACAAAGCAGATAGGCACACCCAGCACCCACCGTGATGATATAATTATTTATTTTATTTATTTAATTATAAGCTCAAAGCTTTAAGAAATTCGATTTGATTTCCAACAAAAAAATTGTTTTCTGATTACATTACACTCTATCTGTTTTAACTATTGAGTGGTAGGAAGATCAAACTGCAACTATCTTCCTACCACTTCATAGATAAACGGATACAGTATAACCAATATTCATTTAAATTTTAACTAATTTGATTTTAATTACCAAGCTTCAGCACATAATATTTATTACTCGTATTAAATGGAATACTACAAATAGGTCATTTTGCTGTAGAATAAAAAATTACAAAATAATATATACACCGCAAGAAGAAAGACAAGTAAAGCGAATCTACAATCATAATCCAATGGGAACCAGGCCAAGAGGGCGTCCAAGAAATAGATGGAGAACGAACGTCATAAAAGACATGAACAAAGCAAACCTTACATATACGGGTAATAGAGTGGATTGGAGGAAACAAATAGACCAGACCAAGGACATATGAAGTCTGTAGTGCCAATTAAAGAAGAAGGCATCGCAAGGTAAATTGTGTGACAGACTACATATTATGATGATAATTATTACATTTTAAAGATGCATCTTGTACAGTGTTTTGTTATTCTGGTGTTTCTGAATCATAGAGACGAGACAATTTCTATTTGTGGACATGTATATTTATATTCAAAGATTTTCAGTGCTATTTTTGGCATAATTCCTAATGTATCCCTAATAAGCCGATCTTGTCTGTGACAGGTATAAAGACAATAACAATGTACCGACAAAGAGAGCATTCTCTTTTAAATATTACCTTGATATAAGTTTTCCAAAAATATGAATTCATAAATAAGCATATGAATCACGGCTTATTACTTAGATCTGGGGGTTTTTAATTTGCTTTTATTCACAAATTTCGGTAATAACGACATATCCCGTATCGTTGGGGATATCTACTTTTGTGGTTTCGTGCTATTTAAATTTGGACAAAATTATATTTACGTATTTAACTTGCATGATTCTGTATTCAAAAATCAGTAGAAATTTCATAAGAAGAGGCGAGTAGGTATTTATGTCACGAACAAACAAAATTTTGGGGAAATTTCCGTCTGTAGGGTTTTACGATTTCCAGATGTATTTGAAGTTGGTATAAAATGTCAGTCTCAGGTCATTTTCATCTCATTGTACATTCCAAAATATTTATGTATTTATTTGAACTATTCTTGCGTGTTTGGAGTCTTTATTTTTATTTTTTATTTTTGCAGTATGAATATGAACTAACTTTAACAGTTTGTTGGGAGGTCATTTCGAGTAAAAAAGCGTTATGAACATAAGTCCTATTCATTTTAGTTATTAAAATACAATAAAGTCTAACTAATTCATATGCCTATTTGAATGAATGCAGTCAACAAAAATAATAAAAGAAACAAAAATTGATGGGTAAATATTTAATAAAAGATAATAAATTTATGTTTATTGTTTATTTTGAAAAATAATAGTTATTTGTATATCAAGGCCGCGAGATCACTCTTTAGCGTACCGAGAGAAAAATTGTCGCCGAGGCCGCTTGCGGCCGAGGCAAGACAATCTCGAGGGCGCGAAAGGATTTCGCGGACAAGGTGTACACAGTATTTTTTGTGCAACCGTAAAAAATATGTAATTGCAAATTTTATTAATTTTAAACAGTTTAATTGCAAATACAAAGTTAGCTTTCAAGATGGCTATGGGATTGACATTTGATAAACAAAACCAAGCAATTCTCAAGTGCCAAATTGATTGTTTACCTAATTTCGCGGCCGTTACCATAACAACGGTTGCGAAATCCAATTTCGCGGCCTGTATTGCGGCTGCGAAATGCTTATTTCGCGTCCGGTTGCACAAAAAATAAATTAATAAAATATACATTTCAATATTTTTGTATTTTAATAATTACAAAGAAAAAACACTTACTGTAAGTTACATAAATTTTATTTTATCGTTTTGTTTATTTTTACGCATAAAAAGATATTTTTCAAATGTACCATAATAAATTTATGTAAAACAAAATGTGATTTATACATCGTTACAATATACAATGAATCATCGACATAACAAATCGATATATTGATACATCTATATTTCAATACATCGATATATCGGATTTATCGGTATATCTATATATTTAATTTAATTCAAATCGAGTATTTATATTAAAATATTGATATCGAACAGCTACTACTGGCTTTATAGACCCATTTACCTACTGTGCGCATGAGAATTTATAAAGCTTGAAATAGCTTGAAAAGGCTTGAAAAAATTTGATAAAGCTTGAACATCAAGCCAAGCCTAAAATATTTAAAGCTTGAAGTTTTCAAGCCAAGCCAAACTTTGTGTCCATCAAGCCCAAAAGCCAAGCCTAACATTTAAAAAAGCTTGAATTTTCAAGTTAAGCCAAGCTTTTTAATTTCATACCAAGTAGCTTGGTTTGATGGATCCCTAATTTTGACAGTTTGTGTATTGTGTGTTTTGAATTTTGTCTGATTGTATACATTAATACATTGTATCAAACAGTGCACTTATAGATCTTCTAATCTAAACGACGTGTTTGCTGTGCCTGTATAGACACTGAAATAGAAATATACTATTAACTCTCAACTGGTACAGTGGGGTGTTTGCACACCCCAGCGTCTATATTTTAGGTACTACTTGTATACTGACGCTTGTGGGTTCTACAATGTATTTTATGTTATACGGAATAACTTTGAACTTTACCATAATAATGTGAAGATTTCTCTGTTTTTGTGCAAACATTAAAATTGTGCAAAATTTTTAAAAATGTTAATTTTATTGCTTTATTTCGTATTTAGTTTAAAGATGTTTATTTTAAAGGAATTTAGTTTTTCTTACATCGTTCAGTGTATCTGTATGTTAGTGGTACATAAACTGATTAAAACATTAAAAAAATTAAATTTGTATTAGAAAGATAAAAAGTAACATTAAAATAATGGCGTTTTTAAACATCACATCATGCCAGTTATGCGAAAAAATAATCTTATCAGCTTAGGGTTAAAATAACTTTCGTAATCAATAATTGGAAAATTGTGGATTTTAGCCAATTTAATAAAATAATTATTTAAAAAAACTACGTATGTATATATTTATTTATATTTAGTTTTATATGGAGGTGTCGGGCGAAAAATTAGCCCATCATCAGCTTAAATGTTATTTACAATACATAGTTAATAGTTAAGTATTTTATGAGTATTAAATTTTCAACTTCACGGTCACTCTTCGAACATCATTCTTCAGAATCATATATTGAATTATATTTACTTTTAATTGCAATTAATTGTAAAAATTACGACAGTTTTCCTAAACTTTCTTCACTAAATTCTGCTTAAACTTATACTATGATCATGTGTCTGGTTCTCCGGAAACAGATTCAAATTATTATAGCACAAATGTAATCCGTACTCCATCTAATAGGATCCTGCAATTAATTTTTTTATTATTTTAAATGAAAGTTCGTTTCATTTTGAAGCTATTCGCAGTATTAAAAAGTCATAATCGCTTTTAGTTCAACTGCATTTGATTTTTAACGAAACCTATTGCTATCTTTCTCGCACCAATTTTTATAGTAGGCTGCGTGAGAAAGATAGCAATAGTGTGACATCACAGTGACTGATATTAGCTCGCAAAGTAATTAATAAAAAAATGGTTTTTTTTATCTTAAACGTTATTTATGAAGTAATACTTTATGAATAAAATGTACATTTTATTATTTTTTGTTATAGTGCAAGGGGGCCCATTGTGAATTTTTGTGAGGTAACATACGATAAACGTTAAAGTTGGTAAAAATATATCGTCTTTATTAAAATGTGTAACACAAACTTACACTCAACAGGCAAAAAAGCAATCCTATGTATTACCTGTAAAATTAATGAAATATTAACTGCAAATCAATTTTTTTTCTCTTCTTTATTTCCATTATATTATTTATTGTACTCGTAGTATATGTGGAAATATTTTTCATTTTCGAACATTTAATTAAATGCAAAACATTTTGACGTATTTATAAATTTTATACATAAAACCTGCATTGTAGTGTTTCATTCTCCATGTTTATGCATTATTTTATATCTCTGTACCTAAAATATTACAAAAGAAATAAAAGGTTGTATGAAAAGAATTACGTACGTTGTATGCAATATAACAGAAAAGAATTTAAAATGTATATGGAAAATTCTCTACCAATAAAAAATAACAAAACATCGTCTGCAAATATGCCACTTTGCATTCTATTTTGTATAAAGTGTATTTTGTTTACAGTTTTTATTAAATACAACTGGAAATGTATTTATAATTACAATGAAAAGCCCTGTTTGTACTTTAAACACACTATTTAATCCCCTGTAAAATACTGTAATTTAGTAAAGAGAAAATGTATCCTTTGCAATTTATACATCAAAGAAGCGTAAAAAGACATATAGAACATTTTTTATTAAAAAGTATTACATTGAGATTGGAGATATGAGATTGCACGGTCGTTCGACAAGTAAATGGATTGATATCAACATTTTATTAAACTGAAGAGCAGAAGGTTTATGCTCTTGATAAAATGAAACGGTGAACAGAGAGATGGCGCAAAACGGCAAAACGAATTTATATATTAAAACTGTAATATCCGGTATTAAAATGGAATTATATATCTTCTATTATATGTTTATTACGACATGAGTACAATGTTTCAACAATAAATTTGCATGTGTTGCAAATGACGAATGTATTAAATTATTAATCGGCATTACAAAATATTGATATTTTCTTTTTTCACCATAGAATTATAGAAATCGATTCTAGGAATTTTATACGCCAACATTTGTAAGAGTGGTAATTTATACACCAAGCATTTGTACAAATGTGTACTTTGAGCCGTTTTCATAATAAATATTATTTTCTCTGTAATAGTTTAAATTGAAATTAAAGTTGTTTTTGTTTTCATAATATAACTTTAACACAATCTTTAATAAATGGAGCTAGCTGTAACACCACATCTTCATTTTCTATACTCTAGCACTCTGGCTTAAAAAAGTAAAACTTTATTGTCTTGTAAATGCTAATAAAATTATTATATTAATGCTAATTTTTAATAGAATTATATACAAATCTCTTTGCAAGAAAATAAATGTTATATACGATATTTATATAAAATAACTGAGAAAAGGTTAGAAGGTAAACCATATCCTTATAGATAAGTATGCAAGAAAAGATAAGTTTGTCAAACTGCGAGGAATTTGTGAGTACAGCAGAATATAAAAAACTAACGGAAATCTTTGATTGCCGATATCTGCTTCATACCTTTCACCCATAGAATGTATGTAAAATAAAATTGAATTGATGGGAGATATTCTGCTTATTTTTTTATATATATTTTTTTTTGTAGAAATGAAATAAAATTGTATTAAAGGAGAATCCTATTTATTGTCTGCCATTTCTTTTTTATCTGTATTTTAATTAATGCAAAATTTGTACAAATAATTATAGCATCTATTATTTCACTGCTGTTATAAACATGACTGTTGCGTAAATAATGAGTGGTATTTTCACAAACAATGACATGTTCGGGCTTTTTTCATAAATTTTAATTTGTATTTTTACGTGTTTTTGTATGTAAAATGAATAATTTATTTTGTACAATGGTATAATATGCTCCATGAAAATGCGTATTAAAATACAAAATTCACGGATTATCTAAGTCCGATTATATTTATTTTTCTTTACTATTCTGGTTAGGGACAATAAAAGTACTGAATTACTTAATTCCAAGAATAATAAATACGACTATTCCCCTCATCATGTTTTACACCAATCAGAATGCTTTATTTTGCATACCGTGTATTACAGCGAATATACCCACACTAAGCGTATAACTGTAACCATGACAAAAAATTGTTTACTTGATTTGATTATTTTGCAATCAGATGTCAAAATGTCCCAAATTAATCGTTCTGATGAATGTTTACTGCTTTACAACGTAAATACAGAAAATAGGTTAATTTGTTTCAAAACTCAATGCGTATACCACACGAGTATCAAATAGTAGAAAAAACTATTGCCTGTTGCAAAATACCCATCGACCTTGTGGTCTCGGGGTGCATTATGGCAATACTTCTCATTAGTCGGAATTTTCGATTATTTTCGACGCTCTTGTGACATAATAACTGACTATATCTTAGTACATGTAATATTAATTTTTAGGGATTGTGACTATCAATTTATTACTTTATATCGTAATTGAAATTGAGTTCGTCCTACTTTAATTTTATAGCAAAAATAAGTTAAATGCATAATAAGGATACATTCACGTATTTACATGACTAATTTTGAAATGAAAATGGTCGTATATAGGGTGTCCCAGATTTAAACGGCATAACTTCAACCATGGATTAAACACGTAAAAATAAAGTGACAATTTCATTTGAGCAGATGTCCGTAGATGCTTAGTTTCAGAGATATTCATGTTTTTCTCATTAACGCAGCGCTACTTTAAATAATCTACTTCATAATGAAATATGAAACATTATCTTATTAACTTGTGACATAATAATTACATTCATTATAAATGATTTGGTTATTATTTAATTTCACTACAAAATTTAGTTTATTTGCATTGGATGTCAGTGAAAATATGAAAATTATCAATGATTTCAAACACATTTATTATTTACAATAAATCAATAACGTATCATTTTTTTTACAACATTTGTTGAAAATGTGCACCTGCTGCAAGCAAACAGGCACGACAACGATCTGCCACTGCACTGGTTGCTGCGTGACATTGCTCGGGAGATATGGTTTGGCAAACTTGAATAATTTTTCCGCGTAGAGTGTCCAAATTATTATTATTATATCACAACTTAATAAGATAATATTTGATAATTCGTTATGAAGTTCATTATTTAGAGTACCGCTGCTCCAATAAGAAAAACGTGAATATCTCTGAAACAAAGCATCTACAGACATTTGCTCAAATAAACTTGTCACCTTATTTTTACGTGTTTAATCCATGGTTGAAGTTATGCCGTTTAAATCTGGGACACCCTGTATAAAAATCTGTAATTTGATAATCAAAGTAGAAAAGAACGACGTTTGAAATCTGAAATATAATAATATTTATCTACATTTAAAGACAGAGGCGTAAACTTTTTATTTTGGCTGTGGGTACACTATTTTCATTTTAAATATGGGTATCAACCTATATGTTTTTAAAAACGCAAATAATACAATAAAAATAACATACTTATTTTATTTTATTTACTAAAATATGTATACATTTAACATATATAAAATTAATATCTATTACAAAAAAATAAAATAATACTCCTAATATTAATATACTGGGTATCTCTAAAACACGTAGACATGGCTTCAACACAGATTCCTGGGCCTAAAATAATACGATTTAACCTAATTTACCAATATCCGAAAAATCGAAAGTATACCGTTTAGTAAAAAAATAATTTGCTTATAATGATAGAACGCTTTGTTCGGTTTGAATGAAACTTAGTGTCACAAAAATGATACATTCAATGGTAAACTTTTCTGTCTCTGCGTAAGTTGTGATATCTATAACGATTTAGGCAGAAAAAAACTAAATAAGAGTGACAGTGCACAGTGCAATTTTTAAAATAAATTTCGTTTAGCAATCTATCCAAATGTCAAACAACTAATTTTTTATGACAGTAACATTTGTTTATAGGTTGCCAATAATTTTCTTCGCAATATCCTATAATTATTAACATATCCGTTTGTTCGGCTTAATAGTAGTATTTTACTGCCATTATCATGACACGATTAAATAATGTCAGCTTACTCTTAAACAATTTAAAAAGATTGTCAACTCATTTTTACTATGTATGAAATATAATTACCTAAAATGTTAGAGCGAAAGTATTGTGGGTGCTGCGCACCCACACTTTTACTTTCTGTGGGTGCATGTGTGTCCGTGCACCCACGTAGTTTACGCCCCTGTTTAAAGATACCTTATATAACTGTTTAAACAAAATTTACTATAGTTTTAATGCCTTTAGGAGTGTTATTTTAGATAAAACGCAGTAGATGAAAATTACGCCTGGAGAACGCTCATAAACAATACCAATTATCCTCTTTATTGTCCTTTTTACTTAGTAAAACCATCCATCTCAAAAATCCTTGTCCTTGTCTCCATTGTAGGCCCTGTGCTTTAATTTCGCAAGACGTAAATAAATTCTCTGTCTGAGTTGGTCTCAATTCCGCCGAAAAGCCGAAATCTACTCGCACAATGCAGAGGATGAATGATCCTCCATCCCTCTCGTACTCCAACAACTCTCCATATCGTGGTCGCATTGAACTTCACGGAGTTGGAGTTGTTTTTAGCAAGACGAACTACAATTATCCATTGTTGGATTGTTCTAACGCAAATACAGAGAATACATGCTGTAATTGCATGTAAGTGATGTTGATATAAGAAAGAACATTGTTAAGCTCTTGTATTCGCGTGTAATATCTCACGGGAACATTATTTTTCTGTAAAATATTTGTTACAAAAGTTTGTTGCTTTGGTAAATGTACATGACGAGATTAAAATTTTACTTAATATTCTTCAATATAATTTTACCTTCCAAATAGTAGCACCCAGATAACAATTCTTAATGTCCAAGTATGTTTCTTGCAATATCTCACTTAAATTTATTTTTACCATGTTTAATATAATGAAAAAAAAGTAATTAAAATTAATTTGATTGTTTACAAAAAAATTACGGTACTTATGAATACATTAAAGCTACACTCACGTTATGCATTAAAAAAGTAGTTATGAATGAAGTTTTGTCACTAAACATATGTGTATATTAAACAAAAATCATAATTAAATTAAATATGTTCTTATATTTGTTGAAAATCTATTTTAATTTTGTTTTGTCACGGTATAAATAACTCTTTGTAGTTATCTACGATTGTTAAAAGCATAAATGAAGAACGCAAATGTTACAAATTACAAAAAAGGAGCAGACTGGGTTAGTTTACTAAACCATCGAATTTACTGATTGAGTAGGATCAGTTCAGAAATGCACTATTTAAGTCAGTGCAATTTCTGAACTGAGTTGCTCAAAACATTAAAAATAAGCAAAAAATCAATTTTGAAATGTATTTTAGAAACGAATTAGAATAAATTTGTTGTTTACTTTATTTTAACATATGAAGGGACCAGGAAAACAACTGTATCTTCAATACCATTCACTATCATAAATTACTAGAATGGCGGATAAATGTAAAATAATTGTCTAAAAAAACATAGTTTCATTGCTATTCTTTGCAACCAGAAAAAAGTGCATAAAAATATATCAAAGCTAAAAAAAAATTGTTGTTGCCTATACCTTCCGCTAATTCTATATTACATAAGTATTAAATAAAACATATTTGTTTGCATTTCTATAAAAAATTAGTTCTAATCGTATAACACTTTCATCTCCAACAAATTTATGTCAAGAAATTAATATGTAAATTACTCTCGATTATAGACATTCATTTATTTGTCAGTTAAAAACATTAAAATTTCTCAACTGGTATTGCTGAATGCAGCAATCGAAATTTCTTCTAACAAAGTAATAAATATAGGTTATATAAAGCACAAAACAATGAGTTTACTGTTTTTTCCTTGACCCTTCATATACGAGTATATGTTTACAAACAAATAAATCATATGTTACACAATTAATCAGTAGGTATATTACAGCTTTTGTTTTCCAGAAGCTTTTATCAATTTGTCATATTTATTTACAAATTTTATTGACCTCGTATTGTATTGCTGGATTACCATTTAATAAAAATATGGAGTCATATGAATCTGTATTTTATATTTTCAAAATAGCTGTCCAGTAAATTTTTATTAAGTCTAATACCCAGTTATAATATATATGATATGAAAGCGTTTTCCAGACGTCATGGCACAGATTTCAAAGTTATTACAGAAAAAACGCCACTACGGGTTATTTCTTGTCGCATCCAAAACACAATCAGTCACTTATATTCCCTATCTTTTAATAACCGAAAATATTTTTCCTGTCACTCAATTACCTCTCCCTGCAAAACTCATTTTACATTGTTAGGGTGAAATTTTCAGCCGAACTTCATTTTTCACCAAGCTCTGCCGTGAACATAATAATTATAATTGACACAAATTATGATTACCTGAGCTGACGCCTGCATAAACCCAAATTGAAATTTATGAATCGAAACATGCCATTGTGTATCCTGATGACCAATGACTAGGTAATCTCGCAAAGTGCATTTACCCAAAACGTGAAATAGAAATGAAAAAAAATGGATATGTGATTTAATGACACTAAAATTAGGATTTTCATTTTATATCCGCTAATAGTAACTAGTGCACATTTTTCTACAATTCCAAAAATTATAATTCTTTCGTATTCTTCTTCGTTACATCCATATGAAGAGCTGATTAGATTTTGGTTATAATTGGTCAACCGAAAGTACCCTCATTTTGAGATTTTCACAGTTTTTCTTCAAAAAATTATGCTAAATATAATTTTTTCGCATTTAATGTTATTATAAATATTGAAGAATATTTTATTTTCTATAGGTACGACTTGATTGCATTTTATACTTCACAAAAATTTATAAAGAAATTAAAAATCATAAATTAGCCATCTATGCTATAACTGGAAACAGCTTCTACATATATAAAAAAAACTTCCAAGGATGTTCTAATAAAACACTGGATAGCTGACATACGTTTAACAAGTGAGGCAAGTGGTGGGCGTACGGCGCCATTTGCAGAAAAGGCAAAACGTCATACGTTCGTTGGTCTATTATTGCATTATATGCTAGTTATCTTGAATAAAGTGGTGTTTGTGTTATGTTCTTAGTGAATAAATAGATAAGTGAGATATTTCCAAAATGATAGGTAATATGCCGTCTTCTTGTAGGGTTTGTAGGGGCACAAATAGACATAGCAAGGATAACCCTCGACAATTTTTCAAGTAAGTATTGTTGTTCATATATTTGTATAAATATTTATTCATACTATTGTTTTAAATATTTTACAGATTTTAAATAATAGTGGTATATTACGATTCTGGATAGATGCCATAAAAAGAAAAGATTTCACACCTACAAAAGCATCAAAAATTTGCAATGATCATTTTCTTGAACCAGATTATTTGAAAATGCCTGGAACATATATATGAAAATTAAAACCAGACGCAGCATGTTGTGTCTGCAAATTTCTCACCACATTGCAAAAAGTCTCTATTTAATAAGCAAATATTATTTTTAAATTCATAGTCCTATTTTATTGCGAATTTGCTATATATGTAATAAATGTGTATTATATTATTAAAATAATAATTATAATTTCTAAAATATACGCAATTAATATAAAAAAATCTGTTAATTCATCCCATTTATAATTTGTTTCTCTATATAATTTTAAATTTGGCGCGTATTTTGTCTTTTCTGCAAATGGCTGCCTTCCAGTTGCTTGCCTCACGGGTGACTACGTGCATAACATACAAGTTAGCAATCCAGTGTATATATTAATATTTTTGGAAAGTTCTAATTGCAAGGTGTCAGTGTTAAGTGCAATTAACATGTATGTTTATAATTTTACTAGAAATGTATGATCTTTTGCTAGATACTTTCTGTATGGAATTTGTACAAAATACATAGAACTCACGGAAGGTAATGTGCTAACTACATCAGATTTTTTAACATAAATACATATATTGTTTATTGGTTTGGAAACCGAAACGAAAAAATTATGAAATACTATTACATAAAGCTGCACTATACAGGGTGTTAAATGAAAACGTGTTACAAATTTATAGGGTATGTAGGGAATGCAAAATAGACTAAATTTTATTAAAACCACAATACTAATAAGCTTATATCCGGAAACGTACCGTTTTAGAGCTACAGGCTCTTAAATGTGTAATTATCTACTTTAATTTTAGTTGGTTGTGACATCTCTTCAGTAATTAATTTTGTTCATGATGAAGGCAGCATTTTTCTGTCGAAACGTCATTTTTCTAATAAATTTAAACAGAACTAAATATCCACACATTAGGTTTGTTCCCACACGACTTTTCGGATGCATTCATGTACGCATTCATGAACACTTTTGAACGCATGTCATGTTCATGTACGCATTCAGACTTATGTACGAATCTTTGTATGCTTGGAACGGACAACTGACTTGTCATATCATCTTCATTAATTAGTCTACCTTTAGAAAAAAATATCAGACAATAAATTATTTAAAATCAAGTATCAATTATTTATTATATTACATATGTAAATTTTTTTTTTTATTCGAGGTTGCCCAAGTATCAAATCCATTTTGTCATGAGATGAAACAGATAACAATGATTCAAATTCCAAATCACTCATTATGTTCACTAATGAAAACAAATAAACAATGACAGGTTATGCTTTAATATTTTCCTCGCAACGCGCGAAAATTGTGGTCGGCATGTTCTGTCAAATGGTACGTAGCACAGACCAGTGGATAGTGGATGGATCTGACAGTCCGCAGATGCGTTCATGTATGCGTCCGAAGTCTAAAGGAACAAACATACCAACAGTCCGATATTTTTAAAATGCGCATGCGTCTGACGTATATTGACAGTCCGGACTAGCTGTAGGAACAAATCTATTATTTTATTTATATATTTTTAGTTCTGAAAACAAATTAAGAGTAAACAAGCATTATCCTGCTTCTGATTTAAGTTGTAAATTGTTTCTTCAAATGCTTACAAGTAGATGCATCTTTCCTAAAATTCACCGAAACATTCTGTCTTACTTTTATTTATCAAACTATTCCACAATATTATTAGTGACACATTTCTTCTTATATTGATTAATAGTAATAGTTTAATATTTATTGTACAAGTGAGTAGACATATTCATCCATATTCATCCATAAGCGGAAAGTTCCACGAGGGGATAATAGTTATTTATATGTTACGTGTTTTGGTTTATCAGGTCGAACGCCGACATTCTGCCAAATTGGTCTCACTTTAATTAATTGATTTATAAATAAATAAATTTCATTTAAGTACTCTATTCTTAGACTATTTCCCATTTAATTTCCCATTTTAAAACCCCCCAGCCTTGTTACAAATTCCAGTATCCTTGAATCTGGAAGCTAGTCACGGTTCGATTTTCCCGGAGCTGGAGTCCGGGTCCTGCAAGTCCGGAGCTCTGGAGCCGACACGACGGCGTCGCCGGACGTGACCGGAGAAATTGAAAGCCCCAGTGACTGCAATAGACGCAGCAGAAGCCACTATTCGTTACGTAAATATTTACTACAAATGTATGAAAGTTTAAAATATATTTGCAGAAAAAACTGATTTATTTATCTGCTTGATTTGAAAATTGAAAATGTGTGTTGTATTAAAATGAAAATCTGATGTAACCAGCACGTTATTTCGACGCTATTTCAGTTGAATGAATTATGTTTCCTGAGAACAGTTCGGATATAAATACGAGTACTTATTATGAGAAGAAATTATTTCCCCAGCTGTAAATTGTAATTTATACTTTGTTTTGTAGCATTAATATTTAAATGTCAATTGGGCCTATTCCGTAAATCAGTGATTAATTTTTAGCAACTAATTAAAAAATGTATCCAATAGATATTGATTTGAGAACTAATAATCTAAATTTTTGTTATACAGTCTGTTCATTTTATGTTGTCCACTATTGCTATCTCGAGAACTATAAGAGCTACGAGGTCGGTTAAATTTGAAAACAATTTCTATTTTACAAGACTATTAAAATTAGCTAAACATTTATTTTAAACCAGTGGTTCTCAAAATACAGCATGAAACTTTCTTATTTTAAATGGGATACCCTATATATTTTTATATATTTGGAATCTACGTAAAATTACCAATTTAACGATATGCTTGAAGCGAATTTTTAATGAAGAAATAAATTACAAAAACCTAAGAGAAAATTATGAATAATTAACCATATCAGTTAGGCTGTGATAACAAATTAATTATTTTTATAACAAAATACATCATTTTACAAAAATAACTTACTATTTAAACAAATGACTTCAATATTACTCAATATTATCTCAAATGTTTTCTTAGCTTGCCTGATATCATGGCTTAGCATAGCAAGTTAATTATTCATAATTTTCTCTTAGGTTTTTGTAATTTATTTCTTCATTAAAAATTCACTTCAAGCATATCGTTGAATTGGTAATTTTACGTAGATTCCAAATATATAAAAATATATAGGGTGTCCCATTTAAAATAAGGAAGTTGTATTCTGTATTTTGAGAACCACTGGTTTAAAAAAATGTTTAGCTTAGTTTAGTAGCCTTGTAAAATAGAAATTGTTTGCTAATTTAATTGACCTTGTAGCTCTTATAGTTCTCGAGATAGCAATAGTGGACAAAATAAAATGAACACCTGTATATCAACATACTTGATTGGTTAAAAAATTTAACGAGTTAAAAATTAATCATGAATTACAGAATAAGCCAGAATATATGACCTTGTTAAAATGTAGAGAATAAAATATAATTAGGAGAAACTTGTAAAATATTAATACAATTCGAGAACAATGGCATTAAAACCTCTAAGACACTATGGCGTCATCACCGCTGCATAGTACAAGTAAAAGAGAGAAAGAGATGGGTCTGCTTATTACATATTATATTATACGCGTTGAGAAAGGGGGTCATTTCATAACGAGTGTATGAAAACCTCTTTCTAGCGAATTTTTACACTATTTTTTAACGACCACAAAAAATGGCGCAGTTTAATATATTTTTAATCACAAATTAGTTGTCACCTGCATAACATCCAGTAGTGTACTCGTACATTCCATAGATAAATGTCTATCACTGGAATCCATTTATGTTGTTCTGTCTATAAGTACCTTATAACAAATGTAAAATTATTGTTCCAACCACAATTATTATAAAGAAAAAGGGGTAAATTTGCAGATTATCTCTCATATTATTTATTGTCATATACTTTGATATTTAGCGATTTCTCGAAAAAGACTAACCAAAATTACCGGTCAGTTGACAACATTCCTCTACATTATAATAACATACTACTGCGATTTGATTTTTCTGATACAAGAACGATATTGTCAATTATCGTATCTACATTTCTTTACATTACTTAATTTATTGCCGCTAAGGTTGAACTGTTTTTAAAATGAATTGAATTTTCAAGTCATGATAAAAAGGTGTACTAGTATTTTTATTAAAAATAGAAAGAAAAATATATTTTGCATTGACAAATGATTTGAAACAAAAACTGAAAACAAATGTACCTACTTGTAACTAATAGAGAAAATTTTAATTTTTCAGGTGCTTCATTGAATACATGCACAGTTTCTCTATGTTCTCGTTTGTCTTGTTGTTTTCAAATGAACCCTGGATGTGACGTTATCAAGAGGCGCTTAAATGCATGCGATCTGGCCCCTTTTCTTACAAAATACATGGATTGACGTTCGAGGAAAGCGAATCCGCAAGAATGACAACTTTTGAAAAATTAGAGATGATTTCTTTTTAAACTGATCGAAAAAATAATAAAGTGCTCTAGTTTTTAATTTTTTTTAGGGTATATAAAGCATCACTTCAATTTGACTAGCTATAACAAAAAAATATTCACAAAGACATTAAAAACGAACGGCCAATCTTACAATCTCCGGTTAATTGCTAGTTAAATAATCAAAACTAAAATGAAATGAACTGCCAAATGACTAAATTATCAATGTTGTCAACAATCCGATTAAATAATGTTTATTTATTTGGAAAGCAAAAATTGTCTCATACACGTTGTAAAATTGTATTTTAAGAATTAATTATTAGTAAAATGCCCCACTACGTCATTTATAGGTGTGCCAATCTTCTTCTATTCGCAGCTATCAGTAATGACGACATAATTATCTGTATCGGTGAAGGCGTTTACTCAACGCACCACAGAGACCACTTTTATGCTTTTTGAAAATTGGAAAAAAATAAGTTTTAACTTTTCAGTTACATGTTGGTCGTAATCGAGTCCGCGCCGACCGAATTACTTTAAATTAAATAGATTAGCATATATAATAACCGTGAGAATTCTATGCACCAGTTGAAATTTAGTTATGTAATTTATTGTAGGATGAACCATCCAATATATTTTTCGTAATAAACTTTTACCGCCATCCTAAAATAACAAAATTCTCAAATAAAAATAAAGATTTTCACCTCAATTTGGCCGTAAGAGCAATCTGAAAATCCCACTTTTCCTTTCTACCCAGGGTCACTCTCCCTTTTTCAATCACATCCCCAATCCTTGCAGCCCATTTTCCTGCCGTAAAATTCCCGGTAAGTCCGGCTCTACCCGGCGCAAAATACAGAACTATTAGTCACGCCCATTGGCGGGTTAATAAGTACTAAACCCGCCCCGGAAAAATACCTTTTAAAAGAAAATTATGTTATTGCCTCAGAACATCGACCGGAGCATGTTTTTGCTAGAACATCCTCGTCCCGTGACATAAAAAATAGAAAAATTTATAACTAGTTTAATGTGTTAATCAGACACATGAAGCCGTGTTGAACATAAAAAGTTTAGATGTGATGTTTTAGTAAAATTCTTACTGTACAGTATTCTATAATACAGATTTATATTGTTGATTAATACTTGTAGATTAAAAATAAAAAGATATTAATTTTGAACCATTTCAAAACAGTAATATTAAATTTGTAGTATTATATATGTTTAAGAATTTGATAAGCAAATAAACTATCTATATAAATTTGAAATGTGCAATATGATACAGTATACAATACTGCGTATTTTGATAGTTAGTGTTGAGATCCCTTTGTTACTCTTTGGATATGGTTATTGGATGTGGTACATTGCTTATATTTTTTATCAATTTAATTTAACAGTGATATTTAATTTAATTAAAAAATTCTTACAAATTTATTTTTTGGCGATTGACAATAAAAGTGCATTGAAAATAATTACTAAATTAACACTAATTCTAAAATCGACAAAGAAAAAATAATGTGTTTAACACGGCACTAAGCACAGATATGCAACTTCTACGGCATTCAAAAACGGTAGCCTATGCTGTAAATCTGGTATTTTAGTGCCTAGTTAAACAAATAACTATTTTCTGAAATTGTCATGTAATCTACTACTCCCTGCCGCAAAATTGGCAGGAAAATTGAATTTCCCTGCCTATGTAAGGAAGTAAAATGCAACGTTGTCATATTTATTTTCACAAACACATTTTAATATGAAATACAATTATTTATGTGTAATTTACAAATTTCATTATAAAAAAAATTATTTAAATGAATTTTAAATAGAGTTCCTTCAGTTTTCGATATGATTTACTAGTTAAATGAAAAAAGGTTATATGTACCATTCAGTAAATTTGAATTCTTATACGATTTCAGAAAAAAATTATTATACACTGTTCCATTTAAGCCATTCAGTAGATGGAGCTGGCAACAGCGCAAACTTGAAGTAGGAAAAATCACATTGGGTAAACTTGTCTCTTGTCTCCAAGTTCAGCCAATCAGAGAGGTCAAAACTATTCCCTATGCTAGATGCGTGAAGTTACCTATACCCAAATGTCACAGAGCATTTAAATAAACATCATCCTTGTGGACTTCTCGTGGACTATTGAGGACCACTACTTACATATTTTGGGATTTCAATATAAAAAAATTATTTAAAAATATGTGTGGGTAAATTTGGCTTCACGTACATTTACCCTGAGTAATATGAAAGAATGTTCCTGTCTGGAAATAACAGCAAATATTTTAGACTATTAAGTGCCATCAATTTCAAATTTTTGGGCTTTCAACTGAAATATTTTTTTTTTAAGAAATGGGTAAATTCAACTTTACGTGTATTTACCCGAAAGGCCTGACAATTTCCTTAATTCTTTGTAAATATAGAATAAGATACGGGCTACTAAGTGCTGCCACTTTCAAATTTTGGGCTTTTATCTGAAATAATTTTTTTTTTGTATTTACCCGAAGGATTCCACAATTTCCTTAATTATTTATACATGTAGAATATGATACGGGCTACGAAGTGCTACCACTTTCAAATTTTGGTCTTTCATCTGATATAAATTATTTTTTTAAGAAATGGGTAAATTCAACTTTACATGTATTTACCCGAAGGGCCCCATAATTTCCTTAATTAGTTATAAATATAGAATTCGATGAGGGCTACTAAGTGCTACCACTTTTTAATTTTCTACTATTACATAAATTAAGTTTTCTATTGACATACAATGGGGTTCTATACTTTTTATATATATTTATTTTTTAAGAAACCACCTAAACCGAAAGCGATTTGTAGTTTTGAAAGTGTTTATTTTTATAATAATGGGGGCTTATAGGCAAAACTATTGCAGGTGGCAGCACCCTCGGACTAACGGACTAACTATTTTCTTATATATATTTTGCTGATTACAACAATCTTTCACGAAACATTGCGGCATTTCAAAAACTTCTGAATCTGAACACTATATGTCAGAAGCAAAGCGGTAAACTTGTTCCAATCAAAAAGATGTATTTACCCAATAAAAATAATAGATCAGAAAAGTAAGGTCAAAATTTGCTTTTGGCGCGAGTTCATAATTTGAATTCTTATGGAAGTGTGATTTTACGGACAAAAAAAGATATTTTATAAAATAAATTAAGCAGCTTTTGTTAAGAATTCGATAGTTTATTTATTCAGTAAGAGATTGCAACAGTTTAAAACCTTTGAAAAGGTAGACTAAGAAAATTATTAGAAATTAATATGCTACGTACAAGTTAAAATACCGTATGTCATTGATAGTTCCTCGCCCGCCAGTAAATATGCTGCTTATTGAGACATACGTTTATCATTGAAATACCCATGTAAAATAGTAAAAGAGATTCTTTGCTAATTTAACCAACTTTGTATCTCTTATAGTTCTCGAAATCGTAATGGTAGCCTGTTCCTGTATGTACTACAAAATTCAAAATCATAGCGGGACACGGAATGAGATTTACTAACAAGATTACTTTTTCACAAACGGGATTTTACCATTAATCATATTTTACTTAATTCAGTTATTATAAACATTTTGCAATTTTGTATAAAACGGAGAGATACTACATACTTAGGCTTGATTTACATTAGCGGTACAATGACGGTACAATAACAGTACGATACTTTTTGCTTCACTGTATTTTAATGGACCCATTTACATCTACAGTCTCAGTACGATGAAGGTACAATGACGGCACATTGGTATTCACTGATTTACATTAGCGATACGACCACACGACCACGATATTGTATATCATAGTAACAGCGTAGTATTTGCATGCAAGTGGGAGTGGAAGGTTACGTTTGAAGAGTACGTGCACGTTACGTTGACGCAGGTGATTACATGACATCTGAAATGTTTTTGACTTTTTGATAGGTATTTGTCTTTAGTTAAACCAAAATGTAGTCAAAATGAGCTAGAAATGAGAAATGATTATACACATTATTGAACAAAAGTTCTCTGCCCATGACAAAAACGTAAAATATACAATACAGATTTTTACAAAGGGTACATAAAAAATAGTATCGTCTTGTAAAATTTTCTGGATTTCCTTCGTTTTCTTCATCAATAGTGAGGGCGATCATAGCCAAGTCGGTATTTGAGAAATTTTTAAACATTGCACGATATTTTCTACAGTTGATGGAATCATGACATATATTTTATGTTCGTACTGTCATGGTAACGTCTAATGTAAATGCCTCGTATAATTGACATACCGTCATTGTACCGCTAATGTAAATCAAGCCTTAATGTTCTAAATGCGTAAAATTTTAATATTTTTGTTAATAGTTCCTGAAATATTACAATATAATTCCAAAAAATGCAATTTTTTTGGCTTATTCCGCTTTGGGAGTTTTTTTATAGTTAAGGAGAGCAAAAAAATTAAATCAAATAAGATATTTTTTTGATATATCCGGTCAGAAATGTGGTTGCGTGATAGTCAGAGTCTCAGAGTTCTTGGTTTGGGAACAAACCCTAGGGTGTTTTCTTTTGGCATAAAACAAAAAAAAGAATATTGGCCAACAACCGGATTTACCTATACAATTATAATTATGTTAAGAATAATGATTGGGACTTCAAATTTATCCACATATTCTCCGATCATTCTAGTATATATTCCAATATTCAATTGAAAATGTATAGGTAAATCCAGGTTTACGTATATTACCCAAGTTGGCCAATATCCTTTTTATTTTGTTTTATGCTAAAAGTAAACATTTTAGGATTTTATGAACTATTAATTACAAATTTTGGATTATTATTCTAAATAATAGACCAGAAAATTGTAACGGTCAAATTTAAACGCAGGTCATGACGCTGAGAACATAATTTTAATCCCGGTGTTAGAGACAAATATACCCAGAAGCACAGGCTTACGGGCAAACTCGTGCTGATTTTTTTTTGTGTAGTTGTTGCAACTGTTGTAGATGTCCTCAGTGCATAGAGTGCTGATTGTGCTGATCACAGTCACAGTGGACTAAACAATTATTGTGTATTGACAGTGTTTACCTGGCTCACTCAAATTGTACACTTTTACTTTCACTTGCCTCGGGCGGGCACCCTGGGGTTTTGTTCCCAAACCAAAAACTCTAAGACATTTTGACTACATTTTGGTTTAACTAAAGACAAATACCTATCAAAAAGTCAAAAACATGTCAGATGCCATGTAATCACTTACGTCAACGTAATGTGCACGTATTCTTCAAACGCAACCTTCCACTCCCCCTTGCATGCAAACACTACGCTGTTACTATGATATACAATATTTTTTTCAATAGAAACAAAACTATACTGCACCGTGGTCGTATCGCTAATGTAAATCAGTGAATATCAATGTGCCGTCATTGTACCTTCATCGTACTGAGACTGTAGATGTAAATGGGTCCATTAAAATACAGTGAAGCAAGAAGTATTGTACTGTTATTGTACCGTCATTGTACTGTTAATGAAAATCAAGCCTAAGTATGTAGTATCTCTCCGTTTTATACAAAATTGCAAAATGTTTATAACTGAATTAAGTAAAATATTATTAATGGTAAAATTCCGTTTGTGAAAAAAGTAATTGTGTTAGTAAATCTCATTCCGTGTCCCGCTTTGATTTTGAATTTTGTAGTACATACAAGTACAGGCTACCATTACGATCTCGAGAACTATAAGAGATATAAAGTTGGTTAAATTAGCAAAGAATCTCTATTACTATTTTACATGGGTGTTTCAATGATAAACGTATGTTTCAATAAGCAACATAGCTTGTATTGCACTTGTCCTATTTACGGGCGGGCGAGGAACTATCAATGACATACGGTATTTCATTTTATACGTAGCATATTAATTTCTAATAATTTTCTTACTCTACCTTTTCAAAGGTTTTAAACAGTTGCAATCTCTTACTGAATAAATAAATTATCGAATTCTTAACAAAAGCTGCTTAATTTCTTTTATAAAATATCTTTTTTTGTCCGTAAAATCACGCTTTCATAAGAATTCAAATTATGAACTCGCGCCAAAAGCAAATTCTAACCTTACTTTTCTGGTAAATACATCTTTTTGTTTGGAACAAGTTTACAGTTTTGCTTCTGACATAAGTGTCCAGATTCAGAAGTTTTTGAAATGCCGCAATGTTTCGTGAAAGATTGTTGTAATCAGCGAAATATACATAAGAAAATAGTTAGTCCGTTAGTCCGAGGGTGCTGCCACCTGCAATAGTTTTGCCTATACGCCCACATTATTATAACAATAAAGACTTTCAAAACTACAAATCGCTTTCGGTTTCGGTTGTTTCTTAAAATATATATATATATATATATATATATATATATATATATATATATATATATATATATATATATATAAAGTATAGAACCCCATTGTATGTCAAAAGAAAACTTAATTTATGTAATAGTAGAAAATTTAAAAGTGGTAGCACTTAGTAGCCCTCATCGAATTCTATATTTATAAATAATTAAGGATATTGTGGGGCCCTTTGGGCAAATACATGTAAAGTTGAATTTACCCATTTCTTAAAAAAAATAATTTATATCAGATGAAAGCACAGTATTTGAAAGTGGTAGCACTTAATAGCCCGTATCGTATTTTATATTCATAAATAATTAAGGAAATTATAGGGCCCTTCGCGTAAATACACGTAAAGTTGTATTTACCCATTTCTTAAAAATTATTTGTTTCAAAAGAAATCCCATAATTTGAAAGTGGTAGCACTTAGTAGCCCGTATCTTATTATAAATAATTAAGGAAATTGTCAGACCTTTCGGATAAATACCCGTAATATTGTATTTACCAATTTCTTAAAAAGTAATTTATTTCAGATGAAAGCCCAAAATTTGAAAGTGGTAGCACTTCGTATCCCGTATCGTATTCTACATGTATAAATAATTAATCCTTCGGGTAAATACACGTAAAGTTGAATTTACCCATTTCTTAAAAAAATAATTTATTTCAGATGAAAGCCCAAAATTTGAAATTGGTAGCACTTAATAGTCTAAAATATTTACTGTTATTTCCAGACAGGAACATTCTTTTATATTACTCAGGGTAAATATACGTGAAGCCAAATTTACCCACACATATTTTTAAATAATTTTTTTATATTGAAATCCCAAAATATGTAAGTAGTGGCCCTCAATAGTCCACGAGAAGTCCACAAGGATGATGTTTATTTAAATGCTCTATGACACTTGGGTATAGGTAACTTCACGCATCTCCCTATTATTCGTTATGAAAAGTCGAACTTCCTTGCCTTCATAAGTAAATATCTATTAACTGCGAATTAAGTAAGCAAAACTGAAACTAAATAAATTTTTAAATGACTAATTTATCATTGCTGTCAACAATCTAATATATTTATCTTGAATTTAAAATTTTAAATGGGGATAAATGTCATCAATGAAATGTTCGAACAGTGAATAACACTCTCAATACGTATTTATAAGACAGTGTTGATACTGTGGTTGCAATACTAATAAAACTTTGTTGAATTAATAATAATTCCGACAGGAACAACTTTTACCAGTGATGAAAAAAAGCCATATTATACCTATTATAATAGGTAACTTTGCATATTATGTAATATGAAATTATTTGTATGCATTAGCTTGAAATTTTCCGACAGTATCATTATCATTGTCACTATTAACCTTAATTATGGTACAAACTGTACTTGTGTAGACGTGTAACCCGCATGGGACAATCTAACGTATCTGGTAGCAGAAAGAATAAATGGAGGAAGATGAGAATAATGTAACGTCTCTGGCGATTCGGAGGGCAAACAGTCTATAACGAAAATAACAAAGTTTCACTTTCAAACTCCTCTAGCACAACTTCGTTTTTAAACTTTAATCGGAAGATTGATGCAAATATCTGGGGTATATTATTTCTATTTCGTCAACACAAAATTTTTCGATTTATTTTGCTGAGTGTCAGTGACAAGTGAAAACTTACTTATGATGAGATTTTTTGCTATCTTTTTAGGAAGGATATATAAAAAAAAATTGTTAATATAACAACGGAAATTTGTATTTTATCTACAGCCATGTTTATTTAAAATTTCACTTGCATATAACAATAATCTTAAATTATTAACTGGTAGTTTGCGTCCAAAATTCGAGATCTATAAGTCAGTGAAATTAGATAGACACAAATTACCCCATTACAACTTGTCTAACATAGAGTACTCGAGAACTACTCAAGCTACGAAGCCGGTTAAATTAGACAAAAGTTAGCTCATTAAGAGGTCATTTTAGTAGTGTATTGTTTATCCAGAAAAAATGCATAGGTCACTAAATATACCTAAGCGAAAATATAAATTTTGCAGTTTTTTCTTTACAACAACTTCCAAAAGTATGAAGTAATACCGGATTTTTGTTTGAATTCCTTGAAGCCATTTTTTGTGTTCTTTCGATTTCTCATTTCTCAAGTTATAATTTTTATATACGACACTAAATGGCCTTTTAATAGAGCAATTTATGTGTTCTTTGTATCTCGTATTCTCTTATACAGTGTGTTCAAAAAACATGGGAGAACAGTTTTTCCTTCATCACACATTTGTTTATTTTTTGTTTCAGTTCCGTTTAAAAACACATATAGCTACATGGTATTTTGAACTTAATATAGTTGCGAGGTTTTGTATAAAACTTGAATCTCTAGTTCTAGTTTCTATTTTAGTAACATTTCCAAGATAATTCTTAACTGTACAACATGTCATTCATTTCCCTAAGTAACTAAAATCCTTAAAATTTCGGATACGATAATGTTGTTTCTTAACCATTAATATTGTTATTCGAAACCTACAATATTTTCTTCAACTCCTAAAACTAATTAGACTGAACATAACTTAAACAAACAGAACCCAACATATTACATAAGCAAACAGCTACTTATTCGTTCATACCTCAGTTCATACTGCATGTTCAAATATTCACTTTCTAAACAATAAAACACTATTATTCCTCGTGCACGTTATAAATGAAAAATAACAAAATTTTATTTAAATAATTTATTCCATTAACAAAGTAGAACCTACAAAGGTGTGTAAACAGTTCATAATTACAAAAATGTTTCATTACACATTTTCATATTTAAATGAACAGCTGTTTCTACAACAGGTAGTTTGTATATAACAATGGTACACATGTTTTACATTATTTCAAATTTGTGTACACAATAAGCTGTTCTGTGCTCGCAGCTCGAAATGAAAGTCTGCATACCGCCGGCTTAGCGGCGCAAAGATGCAAATGCACTGAAAATAATATACAAAAATATTACAAGAAGCCAGACACCAGCAATTCTTCACAACGAGAACGTTAGGAAGATAAATGAATTTAGGAACATGTTTCTTCTTCCTCATAAGTTGAGTTTTTATACATTATTTTTCCAATGCATAATTCAAATTTGTTTTTTGAAATTGCTTGAATGGCATGAATAATGAGCGACTGTTTTTCGCTAATAAAATTCTAATTTTTAACAAAATTCTTTGTTTTACGAGCAGTTCTAGTTTTTGTACTACACTTACTTTTGGAGTATAAAATCTATAGATGTAATATTACTATTTAAGTCTACAAGTCTACAATAAAGTCTTCTATAGCAATATCCGTATTCATATTCATTTATTTAACTATTTTACAATTTACATTGTTTATAGCGCGTCCTTAAATACTAAAATACATTAATAATTTAGTTTCAAGTTATTTACCAAAAAAAAATTTATAAATTTTATTTAGAAATTGAGAATATAAAGGCACGAAAGCAGAAGAATTCCCAAACTTATAAACAATGGTTTACAATGTTCTCTGAAATCTGTTTTCAGCATAATTCTAATCGCTTGCTTCTGACGTTTAAAAATTCTGAATGAATTTGTGGAGTTACCCCATAAAATGACGCCGTAATTAATACACGAGTGGAAAAGTCCAAAATATATCATTTTTAAAGAATCTAAATTCAATAATGGCTGTAATTTGCGTATCAAAAAATTAATGGAAGTTAGTTTACTAGCAAGAGTTTTAACATGATTATCCCAGTTCAGACCATCATCAACAAGTATACCAAAAACATTTACTTAATTTCCTTTCGAAATATTGTGGTTTGAGTACTATCTGAATTGAAAATTTAAAGTAACGGTAGAAACACCATAATGTTGGAGTTTATTAATTAACTGTGAGAACACTGTCGAAAGCCTTCGATAAGTCACACAGTTTAATTTCAAAGTAAGGACCTTTTTCTCAGTTTTGTTTAATGTCCTGTACGGTAAATGAAACAGCTTGAGTAATGCAACGATTTTTACTAAAACCAAACTGACTGTCACTGAACAAATTATCGTGCTCAAAAAATTATGCAATTTCACTTTAATAATATTTTCAAAATCTGGTCAAATATGGGAATAATCGATATTGACCTGCAGTCACTTTTTTATCACCTTTATCAGGCGGACAATAATACGTTCCGCTAAAATACTTTATGAAGGTATAATTGTTATTTACGTATTAATGGCATAATTAAAATATTATAGCATGGTAATGTTTAAAGCTCGACGCGTAACGGAGAGCTTTTAATTTTCCGAGTTTTCTTATCTTGATTATGCCCGTAGTATATATGTTTTATTCTGTTTTGGTTCTCAAAATTCTAAGATTCAGTAGGTATCTATTATTTGTTATCATTGTGCTAACGTTGTGAATGTTAAGTTTGCTGTGATTTCTATGTAGACTCTTGGTGTTGCTATACCTATTGTTTATTATAAAAGAAAATTATTGTCAAACGAAAATGACAGATATCCATTATTCTAAAGAAATATCATATGAATTTGAAGCTGTACAAGGCAAAATGTTTCCGTAGATCTCGAAAGATGAATACGAGAAATAATTCGAATAGTTTTACAAGTGGTGGTGTTCAATGCATGAATTTTTAGGTTGTTTGACATTTATTCCTAAACCACAATTTTGATTTGTTTGATTATCTATTGCTTGGCAACTATATAAGCCCTCGATCGATAAAAGCTAAATTGCACACGCATTTAAGGGTAAATAAACAAGTTTATAATTCCAAAATGAAATTTTTTATATTCTTCATAATAGTCAAATTAAACCATTGAGAATTAATACAATTTGATCTGTTTTATAAATGACAGATAAGTTTCAAAGTACTTAAAATTTATTTCTTCAAATGACAGTCGAACTTTTGAAAGCAATGTGAAACATGCCATAAAATGAATAAAACTGAAATAAATTTATTCTTTCCTTTATTAAACCGGGGTAAAAGTAATAAAGACGTAGGTATGTCATAGAGTTGCAGATATGTAATTATCTACTACATTGCCTTTGTGTTAATAAATATATAATGACCTTGACGTTTAATTCAAACGATTATACAGTGATTTTAGGGGCACGATTACGACAAAAGAAATATAAAATATTTTTTCGTAATCACAAGTATTGTAAAAACTAGTTACAAGTCTAGTATTTTTCATTTATAAAACAAATATTTTCACTTGTATTTTTAAACTTGTATTTACGGGTAGATTTTTGTTATTTCTATTTTTATAGTAGGTATGTTTTAAATTTGTCAATTTTTGTAAAATTTAAATACTTGGCCAAGTTCTATACCGGTTTCAGCCTCAATTTCAGAAAAAGTAACTTCAATTTCAGATAAATATATCAAAATATTAATTTACTATTTCCAAAATTTTTCTGAAATTTAATTCACTTTTTCCGATATTGAATTTACTTTTTTTTAAAGTTGAAGTTACATTTTCTGAAATTGAAGTTGAAAAGGTACAGGCTTGCCTACCAATCGTTGCATACCTTCTTCAGGCTCCTTCACGCCCACACAGATGATCGTGCCACTTTTGTGATGGGAGATCACCGGCCACGCTCGCTACCACTTCAACAGTAATGCCAAAATGTCTTCCCTTCTTCCACCAGCTTCCTTCCACCTTACCAACACATCACCTGCTCCTGCCTTCACTCACTTTCCCTAATTTAGTTCCTTTAACAAATTCACAGTTTCTTACAAACTAAATACAGATCAGTACACCAATTTGCCTGGCCTGTAGAGGTTGGTAGTTTAGGATATTACACATTTCAATGAATTTGGTATTTCAATAGGTGTTTTTTATTCAGAGCGGTTACCTCCGGTTACATGGTAACCGCATTTTATTAACCGCGGTTGTAGGACGATTACATGTCAGATTACTGTAGTTTAGTGCTGTCGAGAACCGGAAAAATTTAGAACCGGGTACCCGGTTCCAAAAATATCCGGGTACCCGATTCCTGGAACCGATCTTCGGTTCCGAATAGTGGAACCGATTTTAGGTTCCGGTTCCGGATAATGGAACTGATCTTTGGTTCTGGGTCCGGGTAATGGAACCGATCTTCGGTTCCGGGTCCGGGTAATGGAACCGATCTTCGGGTCCGGGTAATGGAACCGATCTTCGGTTTCGGGTCCGGGTAATGGAACCGATCTTTGGTTCCAGTTCCGAGTAGTGGAACCAATCTTCGGTTTCGGTTCTGGGTAGTGGAACCAATCTTCGGTGCCAAATATTGGAATCGATTATAATTTTAAATTAGTCTCGTCATTCTTGAGACATAAACATATTTTCGGAGAAATATTACTGAGCGATATTAAAAAAATATATATGTAATTTAATTGAAAATATCTGTAATGATGTATAAATATTATTACACCAAACGCAAGAGGATGCTAAAAATGTAACCACATAATATAGTAAATAATTTCAGATTTCAGTTTCGTATTATATTTTCAATTTTCATTCAATATGGTTTATTTCAACATAAAATTTAAGGGTCAAAGCAATATTTCCAAGAATTTCACTCACCTACTTATACATTCTGTTCTAAACTTTACATTTTGATCTCTCAGTTACGTAATATAAATGAATATTTCTTATTTTCTGGATTTCATAACAACATTTAATAAATTTCGGAGTGAAAATAGCGTGCCTCATAATTTGTAAAAAATTTTGGTTATTATTTAAAACATCCAATTAAATTAACTTTAAGATTAAAAGAAACCAAAAGGGGCTACAAAACACAAATCCTATAGAAATTTAAACAAAGACACCGATCGTGCAGTCGGGGAAAAAGTACCTGGTTTTTGCACGTGTTCTACAGAGAATTGCAGTTTATAAGAATATCTGATACCAACATTTCCAAATTGTTTACCTGTTCCTATTTAATAATTTAAAAAAAAATAGCTTTCAAAATAATTAACTTATTTATCATAACATATAGATTCATAATACGTAAATCTAATAGGGTCCTATATCATGTTTTTTTTTTATTATTTTTTCTGTAAGAGCAGGATGATATAAGAATTTTAGTGCAAACGCGACTTAAAAATTTTACGTAATAAGCGCGATATGAATTTTTAAAGTTAAGAATTTCTTGCGTGACGTAGCTGGTACTTCCAATTGTCGACAAACTGCTAGTTCTACAGAGAACAGATTTTTTCATGTTTGTTTAGCTGAAATATTTTTATGTAAAAATTTATACGTTATGTTCACGAAGAAATTATTATTATTAAGCATAAATAACATAAATAATAAGCATTTTTTTAAATAAATTATAGAACATTGAAACAGATAGACAATATTATAACACAAAGTATGACGGCGGATGGCGCTAGTGTTTGCTTGTTTAGATTAGTTAATATTATTTTTAATTTAATTAATACATATTACAAATTGATTTAGTTATGATTACATTATTATTGTTAATATTACGAGATATTATAATTAAACAAATTCATGAAACATAAAATTGTAATTTTGTTTGTTAGGTTATACAACAACGTGACAGTTCATAATCTTTCAAAGGTAACCGCAGAAGACGCGCGAATCTCGGTTTTAAAATCAGGCGACCAATCAAATTCTTAGGACCAAACGCGTCATATCTAATTAGTAATCAACTTTAATCGCTTATAGTTTGTGATCTAATCAATGTTGAAAAAAATTTTTTTTACTAATACTCATTAATTTATGTATATTTTCGTCTTCTTATTTAAGGTAGTTAAAATTTGACTATGGCATTGTACCCTATTCACGAATTGTAATAATGTATATGTTATTAGCTTCATAATAGAGATTCACCCTTTTTCGGTCACAGAATCGGGAACCGATACATTCGGTTCCAGAATCGAGAACCGTTGAGATTCGATTCCAGAACCAAGAACCGATGAGATTCGATTCCAGGACCAAGAACCGATGATATTCGATTCCAGAATCGATGTGTTTCAATTCCAGAACCGAGAACCGGGTAGTTTCGGTTCTAGGGCTGAGAACCGAGTATTTTCGATTTCAGAACCGGGTAGTTTCGGTTCCAGAACTAAGAACTGGGTAATTACACATTCAAATAACCGAGTACCCGGCTAATTTTAGAATCGGAACCGAACCGAACCGGAACCGGTTCCCACCACTACTGTAGTTATCCTTTTCTAGTTGTCAATACGCTGATATTTTGGGATTTAGGCAATTTTCATTTAATGTAAAAATGGTATCTGTGACATTAACTTATTATGTATTTGATTAATACGCTTTAAATTAAATGTATCACACTATGAACAAGATAAATATTTGATAAATAATGTCAAATAATTAATTTGACAGAAACGTATGGCATTTTTTATTCACATCTGTTACGTGCGGTTAACCAAATGTAACACGGTTACGTGAAAAAACGCCTAATATGAAAAAATTTGATAAATATAAACAATTGGCTACAGATTGATGAATTAATTATACAATTTTAATATTAATTTATTCAACTTGGCCAAGTTCCTAAAATTGACAAATGTAAAACAGGCTTTAAAATGCTATTATTGTACAACCTATATCTGATACAATTTATATTCTTTCAGGTAACGCAAATTTTTATTGCTTTTAATTCTAATCGTCGTAATTTCTGGGAAGCTTAAATTTAACAACGCTTCAGGCTCGAATATGTACAAAACCGGCACTGCGTGAACTTTACTATAGACAATTGGTGTCACAGCGGTTTTTTCACTTTTTACAGTTTTACGCATTGTCCGGCCAGTTTTAAATTCTGTATCCCACATTTTTCACTTTTTTTAATTTAACTAGACAATACAGTAATAAATATGTACTCTTTTTAAAAACATGCAGTATTAAAAAAAACTATTTGCCATCGGCTTGATATATATTTTGAATAAAGTAACTTTTCTGTTTTGGACAAATACACATGTGTTATGTATATTCGTATACCAGATAGATAACTAATCAACCAGTGATGGGCGGCTATTAAATATTATCCTGTTATTTTAATGTTTACGCGTAGATAACTAAATATTCTACTTCTTATTGTCAAGCATATGTGCCCATTACGTAGAAAATGAAACTAATAAAATTTAATGTTAAAAATAATATTTAAATATTTAATTGGAAATAAAAACATCTAAATTGGCCATCACATTACCTCCGTTCAATTCCATACCGGGTGTCTTAGACCGATCGACTCATGGGAGATTATTATGTGAAATCAGTTAATTGTGAATAGTACCTCCCCAATGAAATATATTAAGCTGAAATTTTTTATATTTATTGGAGGATATTAATTCTACTGATTACAGTCCAAATTAGTAAATTTAATTGTGTAATATTAGAAAAAAATTAAAAAATTGTATAATTTCCAGGATTATTGTTCGTACATCGGGCAAAATGGTTCCTAAGTAATAGCACAAATAGCGTAGTGATAGAGTTTGCGTTTGGTAATAAAGAAACTCGAAGAAACGGGTTCGGAACCATCCGCAGCAAAACTTAATTTTTAAATTTTCCTCTTCAAAATAATTATTATTATTAATATATTTTTAATACTTTATAGACTTTTCATAAAATATACACATTACTTTAAAGCATAAATTATACGTTTTTTGTCAAATATAAATCACATTGATTAGAACATACAGTTAAATAATTACAATAAATATTTATAATAATAAACGTGTCCATTTTATTAAATTTGAACAAAACATTAAAAACATATTAATGATTAAAATTATTTTGAAAAAAAAAATATATTTTACTGCTGGCTATTTCCGAACCCAGTCTTTCAGAATTTTGTTCATTACTAGGCGCACACGCTACCACTATGCTATATAAGCTGTTAACCATTTTTTGCGGAATATGAATAACAATCCTGGATATTCTGCTAACTTCCTTATTTTTTTCTGATGTTGTACATTTAAATTTACTAATTTGGACTGTACTTTATATAATATATATATAATTAGTATCCCCCAATAAGTACACAAAATTTCATGAACTTCAGGTAGTATTAGAGGTGAGCGAAAGTGTTAAAGTGTACACATAACTATTAAAATATACAAAATTTAATTTCCTTATATTTTATTCCAGCGCTTATAAAAAGAATCGATCAAAATTTATATAGAATAAAATATTCTATCGTAAAATGACAATAATTTATATAATATTGCGTTTTCTCAAAAAAAAACTTTTAAGAGCTTCAAATAAAGTGGTTTACACTAGACCAATTTTTAATAAAAATTTAAAAACGAAGAATTAGTTAATAGTGATTTTTGAAATTACCATGCTTAAGTTATCGGGTACTAAGAAAAATCTATACGCGCAGCGGGCAGTTGCATGAGTACATTAAGACGTAAGAAGAATTTCTTTACACTTGCTTTTTTTAAAAAATAAAACGTGTATATATATATATATATATATATATATATATATATATATATATATATATATATATATATATGTATGTATGTATGTATATATATATATATATATATATATATATATATATATATATATATATATATATATATATATATATATTTAATGTACATATATTAGAGGTCCAATAATGAAGCCTACCAAATTTTATGTTATCAAGACAGGGTAGCTGAGCTGCTGAAATTAATTTGAAAATTATACTTCTATAATTTGGTCTCAAATTCAGCTCTCATCAGCTTGTTTTATATTTAAAGAACCTTGAGGTCATCATGTGGAAGTCGAGTTCCACCCTTCTCCCTCATTTTAATATTTCCCTGAGTTTAAGTGCTAGTACATATTGACGAGAATTTGCTAACATTGCCAATAGTATATTTTCTGCGTTACCAAAAAATTAGTTCCTTTAATAACATACATGGCTAAAATTATGAATTTTTATATAGTGACATAGAGTCTTCAAATTCTATTCGCCGATATTAACCACCCAGCATGGACCAGTTTTTCAGAATTTCGTTGGACTAATTCTTTGACATGACTTTGACATATTTCATACAAATAATTTTGATCCGCACTTATGTATATTAATTTAAGGAATAACGGGAAGTTTATTCAAACCGTTTTATTAGTGATAATGTCGCACAATTTTCTAGAGCTTTTCTGATGATTCAGTGATGAGTGCAAATTCTGTATTAAGTGACGTAATGGCAATTCATTTGCATGCAAGAAATATACAAATCATTGCACGGACGGATCTAGTGATTACCACAATATTTAAATCAACGTTGTTATGTAAAAGTTCATAAATGCATTTTTAATGTTCTTAAGGATAAAAATAGATTAGATAATTATTATTTACAACCTTAGGTTCTTCATGCGATTTATTGCAAGTATTCATTAATACCAAAACTTAAGTAGTGCTGTTGACGAAATTCGAATGTTCGAATTTAAAATATTTCAAAATTCGGAATATATTTCGAATTTTGAAATTCAGTAGATGCTGCCGTCATCTTTTTATTTGTTTTACACCTGACGTGACTTCTTTAAACCTGCTCTCTGAGTCCGAACACCGGAGACTTGTCGCTTATTTGTTGAAAGTAAAATATTCTTGATTAACATGGCACCGCAAAGTAAAATTTAAATTAAAAAAAATATAATAATAACAAAGCAACGAGTAATATTTGCCAATTAACTTTCACTTGAAAATATGTTATTCTGATTTCATAAATATTTGATATTCGTATTTTGAATGTATATAAAATTCAATATTTTTCAAAATCAACAGCACTAAACTTAAGCTTCTGGCGGCAGCAAAAAATAACGTTTGCCGAAGTTCTGCTTTTGTTCAGTTATTATATATACCAAAAGACAAGTATTGGCGGTATAGTTATTTTAAAACTATAAAAATTAGTATATTATGATATAAGTGTATAAGCTAGCCTTTAAAGCACGCACGACAAGTTTAAAGCCGCGACGCGTAGCGGAGTGTCTTTAATGTCGTAGTGCTTTAAAGGCTAGCTTATACACGTGTATCATACGCTATTTTTTATTATAAATGCATCATAACCATTTAAAACTGAAAATTATTGCAAATCACACGGTTTTGATTTTTGATCCAGTGAGTTTAAGGTCCAGTTGCATAAAGCATTGTTAACTTTAATCACGTTGTTAACTTTAACAAGGCTTCTTTTCCAATGTATTTTTGATACGTATCCATGGTTTCAATATGTAGTTAAACACATGATCAGCTAACAACGTTTTATGCAACTGGCCCTAAGCGTTTCCAAGGAGACAGTTAGCAATTATTCGTATTGTTTAAGTTGTCAACAAGTCAATATTTTTTCACGTGATTGTGAGAGTGAGAAATGAATGAAATTAAAGAATTAGCTGAACAGGCGGAGTTAAGATTAATTCCGCCTAAATCTAAAGACGCGTATTATAAGGAATACGAAAAATTAAATAAATGGATGGAAAATAAAAATGCCGTAACTGTGGATGAAACACTCATGCTGGCCTATATGAACCAAATGGTATAACGGTAACTTGTGAAATTTATTGTACTTATTTTGTGTTTCGTTATAGTCAAATCAGTATAAACCTTCATCATTATGGTGCATTCATTCCAAATTACAAGCAATGCTAAAACTTAAGAAAGGAGTAAACATAGCTACTTTTCATAAATTGCATGCTTTCATGAAAAGCGTTAATAAAGGCTACGAGCCGAAAAAATCTTTCGTATTTTCGGAAGAACAGTTAAGGAAATTTTTTATTGAAGCCCCAGATAATACCTACTTATTTTTGAAGGTAAGCGTGAGATTATGATATTTTTTACAAAATTTAATAAATATTTTATTTTAAAGGTGGTAGCCATATGTGGAATATTTGGCTCATGCAGGAGATATGAATTATGTGATTTGCGCCTGTCTGATATTAAAAAAGAAGGTTCTGTTTTAATTATTAATATTCGACCATCAAAAACCGAAAAAGGTCGAAAGTTTGCTGTGGTTGATAATGATGACATATCGTATGTCAAATTATTTAACAAATACCTATCTCTACGTCCAGAAAATATATCTACGGATAGAGTATTTTTGAAATACGCCAATGGAAAATGCATTAAACAAGTCGTTGGAATTAATACTTTTGGAAAATGTCCTTCTCTTCTGGCGCGTTTCTTAAATCTTCCTGACGCTACAAAGTATACCGGACACGCGTTCAGGCGCAGTTCTGCCACAATCATGGCAAACAGCGGAATGAGTGTGGATGAACTGAAGCGCCAAGTAGGATGGAAATCATCAACGGTAGCGAGTGGATATATTGAAGAATCCATACAGAACAAAATATCAGTCACGAAACGCATTGGAGAGGCACTTACCAGTACACAAACTATATTAAAAGATAATATAGACATTCCAGCAAACGGCGACAGCGAAACTATAAATACCCAGCTAAAATCCTGTAATTTCCATATTGCTGACAACAAAAATTGTAATTTTTATATAAATTTAAATAAAAACCAATAATAATAATTGTTTTAGTTGTTATTCATATTAATTGTCATTTTTCGTTACCTAGGTAACTCAAAAATTTAGCGTGTTTTTATGGTCGATTTAAACACGCTTTGGCGTGTTTTAAAGAGGGATTATGATGCATGTATAATAAAAAATAATAATACAAACTTATATCAATACCCACCTTACCTACTGGTGTCGAGATATAAAAATATAGAAAAATATTTATTTGAAAAAAGGAAACAAATTCTAACATAAGTTACTTACATAAATTAGGTAAAATGTTACAAGAGAACAATCTTCGAAGTAGTACCAAACTGCCATCTGGAAATGTAGTCATTTTCAACAAATTCTCTGTCTACATAATTTACTTTGTCTAAATATTATGGTCTATATGTAGAAGTATTTAATTATACTTTAACCATCATACAACACACTAATACTGCTGCCAACCTACTCATGTATTATATTGTCTACTAATTCCATTAACCAAATTAGTTTCTTTCACTGGAAACCTCAAAACCATTACAATTACTACCCGTATTTGTACAAAATACAAAGCACTACTATTCAATCCTATTTCTTTACTATACAATCACAGAAGTATTTTGTGAATTGTTTCTGGATAAAATTCTAGAAGTAATTTTGAAAATGTCAACCCATATCTCAGGATAAGCCAATACATTACTTTTAAGAATATCAACAAGAAAATAACTCCACATCCGAATCGTTTCTATTCGCTGACATAAACATTTTGTCTTCTCCATTACGATTATGATTATCGCTTCCTTCCGAACGAACTCTCCAAGTAGGCTCGGGAATAAAAAACAGTCGAGTAGAAGTGATGAGCCCCATAAATGCATGCATCATGTCACAACGTAGCAGTATCTCAGAAGGCCGGGATTCTGAAAATGTTGAATGGCGCAGTCAGTAGGATGGCAAGAAGAAGTTGTAAATACAAAGTAAGGAATTCTGGAAGTGATTACATGGGAAATTATTTGTTATCGGAAAAACTGAATTCGGTTTCCCGTTTTCTGGTGTCAAGTTTGTATTAAATATTTTATGGCAAATAAATGTGAAAGTAGGTCAAAATAATAATTTGTAATAATGTTAGATTCTAAATTATAGTTATGTTTGTTATTGGGAAAATGGAATAATTTTTCCGATATTTGCTACTATTAAAACTGTTACATAGTATTACTTGCTCCTGAAATTTAAATGAGTCATAATAAAATACTAATGTGATAGAATGAATGATTATCATAGTGGTTTCATTCACTCACGTTGCAGTTGCACTTATAGACCGGGAGCCCAGCTATCAAAAGTCACGTGATAAGGTACAAAAGGTTTGACTTTGTGGTAGGGTGCGGATTGACTCCCCATACAACAATAATCGTGTCTTACAAGTCGGACCGGGGGCTTTACGTCATGGTAATATTTTCAAAATTCAAAAAAGCACCAAAAATTACGTGATGAGGTACATTCAATTTTTTTGTGCCATTCAATGCGGGCTTGTGTCTAGTTTGCTAATATACCTTGTAAGACATCGAAACTGGGGGCTTTTGACATGTAAGACACGAAAAAAAAATTTCAAATAAGGACAAAAAATTACGTGATACAGTATGTAGTGAAGTGGCTCAACGCAAATATAGGTAACAACACTACTAAAATAAACACTGATGCCCAATAAACTTATTTAATATAAACCGTTTTATTACATTTACATTAACACGCCATTTTTATGGCAAGAACCAAGACCAAGTATATAACAATGATAAGAACTAATATATTTGGCGGTACAACTGGTAAAGGCGGGATTTTTAAATATGAATATACTACAATACCCTCCTTCACGAGTTATATCGCACCACTGGTTTTCTATTCCGTTGTGGACGCTCATTAACATTCCAAGATACCTTTTCTGGACTTTGTACAATTTCTTTACAAGTGTCTTGTTCCTCTTTTCTATTTATATCTTTAAGTACATTTTCATCTACTTTCGGAACAGAGGCACTTGTAGACTCTGTGGCTACAGATTTAGTATCTAGGGGTACATTATATTCTGGAGTAGTAATAATAGGTTTGGGAGAGACATCGACAAAAGAATCCATTGTTTTATCAATTAAATTATCATTGAGTTTATAATCATAATTAATAATATTAGTATTAGATTTATCAGGGATTATTTGGTCTAAATGTCGTTTCCAAACAATATCTTCATCAATTAATTTACATAAATATATTCTATCGCCCAAAACTTCGTCAATAACACATTGAGCCCAAGTCTTCTTATTTGGATTTCGATAATCTCGACACAATACTTTGTCACCAATTGCAAATTTCTCTTCCCTTTTACATTTTTCAGGTTTATAAGAGCATGATTTAGTTTTTAATAGTAAATCAAACCGTGTCTGGATTTTATGTTTAAATACAAGACTAGAAGGCGTGACCCCAAGTGTCATATGTTCAGAATTTCTATATTGGAACAAATATCGACTAATTAAGGTTTGAAGGGTTACATGTTTATTCTTTGGCTCTTTCAAGCATTTAATTATTGAGTTTTTAAAAGATTTTACACAATTTTCAGCTAACCCATTCGTAGCAGGGTGGTATGGCGGAGAGGTTAAAAATTTGATACCATTTTGGTTTAAAAATTCAATAAATCCTTTAGATTCGAACTGGCGACCATTATCGGTCTCTACTACCCTCGGTAGACCAAAACGAGCAAAACATTCTCTAAATTTTTCCACAGTACTCTCACTATCATACCTCGGCATTATAAATGCTTCCGGCCATTTCGAAAAACTATCTATTATTATTAAAATCATTTTCCCCTGTATTGGTCCAAGGAAATCGGCATGCACTCTTTCATAAAAATATGAAGCGCGTGAAATTGAAATTAATTTAGATTTTTGGGGTTCTGGTTTAGCCATATTACATAATTTACAATTATTTACAAAATTTTCTATAGCACTGTCTAAATTTGGCCACCAAAAATAGGCTCTAGCGTTTGCTTTCATTTTTGAAATACCTTCGTGTGTATTATGTAATTCCGATAATAATTGTAAACGGAGTTTAGTTGGTATTACCACACGATACCCCCACATAATTATTCCTTTATCAATATTAAGTTCGCTCTGGCGATGTAAAAATGGTTTTAATAATTCATTATTTGTATGTTTTGGAAACCCTTTTCTAATAAAATTAAAAATTTGTCCTAAAGTAGGATCTCGTCTCGTTTCGGACCTTACTTTATAAAAATCAACTGGAACTGAATTTTCGATAAAATTTATATAATCATATTCAATTTCAGTTTTCTCGGTAGTAGGCAGCGGCAATCTAGATAAAGCATCTGCTTTTACATTATCTTTTCCTTTAATAAATTTTAAAGTATAGTCAAAATTTGCAAGAAAAATAGACCATCTTTGTAACCTACCTGCTGCCATTTGCGGTAGACTACGGTTTTCCCCAAATAACGCGAGTAGCGGCTTATGATCGGATACTAGTTCAAATTTACGACCTATGAGATACTGATATAATTTTTGTGTCGCCCATACAATGCTAAGTGCTTCTTTATGAATCATTGAATAATTTTTTTCGGCTTTAGTTAACAGTCTAGACATATAACTTATTGGCCTTTCCGAACCATCAGAAAATACATGGGATAGGACGGCGCCTATACCATAATGACTAGCATCGCACGTTAATCTTAAGGGTTTAATCGGATCATAGTGTATTAAAATTTTGTCAGAAGCTAATTCCTTTTTTGCATTTTCAAACGCCTGTTGACAACTTGAAGTCCAAGTAAATGGTTTATTTTTTTGTACTAGTTCATATAAGGGTTTTAATTGTAATGAAAGATTCGGCACAAATCGAGAATAGTAATTTACCATTCCAGCAAAAGCACGGACTTCTCTAACATTTCGCGGTTTCGGAAAATCTAAAATAGCTTTTATTTTATCAAAATCTCTTTCTAATCCATCTTTAGTTATTTTATGACCAAGATAAACAATTTCGTTTTTAAAAAATTCGCATTTATTTTTATTTAATCGAAAACCAGCATTTTGTAAACGTTCCAACACGTCTTTTAAATTATTTAAATGTTCCTGTTCAGTTTTCCCAGTTACTACAATATCATCTAATAAATTTACTACGCCCTTAGCGCCTTGTAGTACGCGTTCTACTATACTTTGGAAAATTGAGCAAGCGGGTTTCGTGCCGTACGGTAGACGTTTTACTTTGTAAATACCATATGGGGTACTCCAAGCTAGTAATTCACTCGTTTCGTCATCCAATACTAATTGGTTATACGCATTCAAAAAGTCTAATTTTGTAAATTTTGTACCTCCCTGTAAAGCAGCAAAAATTTCCTCAATTCTTGGGAGTGGATGATTAAAATCCTTTAAATATTTATTTACCGTAATTTTATAATTTGCGCACACACGGACGTCTTTTCCGTTTGCTTTCATAACTGGTACTAATGGGGTTCCCCAACTAGAATTTTCGACTTTTTCGATTACCCCATCATTTTCTAATTTGGCTAACTCGTTCCTTACTTTTTCGCGGAAAGCAAATGGTACCGGTCGCGGTTTATGAAAAATAGGGCGTACTAATTCTTTCAATTGTAAATGAATCTTTTCATTTTTATACGTTCCTACTTCGTTATTAAACAAATTTTTATATTTATCCAAAATTTCCGTTAAATTTACCTTTTCAATTAAATTGACTTCATTTTCCCGAATGTTTAATTTAAATAAAGTAAAAATATCCCTACCTAACAGTAGCTTCTTTCCCTCCTTGACTACGATAATAGTACACAGTTCGGATTGTCCTCCAATTGTTACCTTTACTTGTATCTGCCCTGCAGGATTAATAACTTCTCCGCTATACGTTTTTAGTTTAGCTGAAGATTGCTCCAATTTAATGTGATTGAAATCACTTTTGTAAGTGTCTAAGGGTATACACGATATTCCTGCCCCTGTATCTACTTCCATGTAAACCTTCTTCCCCTCGATTTCAACAGGTATACAAATTGGTTGCACATAATTAACACTGGAATCAAAATTAAATATATCAAGTGTAAGGTCCACATTGCTAGTTGTCTCTAAATTATTAGTATATGAATTTATTGGTTTACATGCTCTAGCAATGTGTCCTTTTCTGCCACACAGTTTACATTTATATTTTCTATACCTACAGGTTTTAAAATTGTGTCCATCTGTGGCGCAATGAAAGCAAAGTCTCGCTTCACTCTTTTCTTCTTTCCTGCCTTCTTTGAATGGAGGTGTTGTCTGTTTGGGCCTTGGTGATGACCTCATCCTCTGCATGCGGTTGACAGCATACGTAGATTCCTCTGATGTCGCCTCTTTGGATAGTGCAACTTCTAATAGCTCCTCCGCCGTTTTCTGGACCTTTTCCTCGCACAAACGGTCAAGTATATGTCCCGGTTTCAATCCGACTACAAACTTGTCCTTAACTCTTTCGGTTAAACTGTTTCCAAATTCGCACTGTGCTGCTACGGTTTTCACCTTCACATACCACTCTTTGATTGTTTCATTTGTTTGTCTTAAACAATCAAACTGAATTCTCTTACGAAATACAGAAACTTTTGGCTTAAATTGTTGCGATAATATATTTATTAAGTCGTCGTATGTCTTCGTTGCAGGTTTAACTGGATCACATACATTTTTCAGTATTTTATAAACATTTTCATGTATTAAAGTCAATAATACTGAAACTTTTCTATCATCAGCAACTTCATTAGCAAGATAATATTGCTCCAATCTCTCGCTGAATATTTCCCAGTCATCTCCAATATTAAATCCATTAATAGTGGCAACATTTCCACTGTTTATTACTGTAACATTTGGTACTTGTCGGTCTGCAGGCATTTTTCAACTTTTTTGCGAACATGTGGTTAACCTGAAATATTCGTCATCGGAACTATTTCCGAAAAAATAAATTTTTCTCGTCGCCAAATTTTGTAGTGAAGTGGCTCAACGCAAATATAGGTAACAACACTACTAAAATAAACACTGATGCCCAATAAACTTATTTAATATAAACCGTTTTATTACATTTACATTAACACGCCATTTTTATGGCAAGAACCAAGACCAAGTATATAACAATGATAAGAACTAATATATTTGGCGGTACAACTGGTAAAGGCGGGATTTTTAAATATGAATATACTACACAGTACATTCAAACTTTTTACGGTATTTTATGCACCATTATCCAAAGATCATGAATACACTTTGTAAGACATAAAAATCGTGGGCTTAATGTATTTAAGACACCTAAAAGTCAAAATGCTGTCCAAAATTACATGATGAGGTACATTAAAACTTTTTGTGTCAATCCACGCTGGTATTTGCCTAGTTTTCTAAAGTTCATTTTAAGACATAGATGTCGGGGGCTTTTGACTTTTAAGACACAAAATTCAGCTGAGATTTTCTTGTAGTACATAGAGATATAAGTGCGTCTTGGTAAACGCTGTTTTGTGGCACAAGTAAAATCTCAGATGAAGTATCTACATAAGTCATTGGAACGGGTTATATGTGAAATTTATGGACAAAAATATGTGAAGATCTCAACAAAGTTCGTCTAAACATCTTCAAATCTAATATACAAAAGAGCTCAGATAAACCATTCCAAGATATCAAAATAAGGTGCAATTATATCTGCAAAATGAGAAATAATGCAAGTAATACCAACACTTTACCTTTAGTAACCCTAGAGGGTAATGGCTGGATTTTGGCAGGAGATGGACATCTTTACATTCCATCTTGGGATAGTAAAGACTCTTTGCCGCAGTCACAAAGCGAAATCGAAGAATGTGCAATAATCGAATCAGATGAAGTAGAAGAGGCTCAATCCGAGGTCATTGACGAATTATTCGACGATATGTAATATAAATATTGATTTTATTATTGGCTTTAATAAATATCCTAGTTCTTATTTAATAAACGCAACTTTTTTAATTTTTTTTTTATAATACCCAATTTTATATCTACTTTTGTCTTTAAAAGTTTTACCGTTTTTGTTTATCTGTAATACGCAAAAATACTCTAATTCGATTATTTAGAATGTATTTGGAAAATTAGGCATCAACAATTTTTTATTCATCTCATATTGAGTAATTTTTCACATGAATTCTTTTTTGTTTGTCTTAAAAGCAAAAGCCCTCTATCCTGTCTTAAAAAAGTCTTCGTAATCATTAGATTATAGTGCATAAAAAACTGCAGAAATATTGAATGTATTTTATCCCGTAATATTTTTTAAAATTTTGGTTCATGTGAATGTGAATATAGTAAAATGAATTTTAGCAAACTAGGCAAATACCAGCGTCGATTGACACAAAAAGTTTTAATGTACCTAGTGATGTAGTTTTTAAATAACATTTAAACTTTTGATTGTCTTATATGCATTAAGCTCTCGTTTTTTATGCTTTAAAATGTCTGTTCGTGGTCTCTAGATAATAGTGCATAAAAAACCGCAAAAAGTTAGAATGTACCTTATCTCGTAATTTTCAGCCATTTTTCAAATTTTGGTTCGTGTCTTAAAACTCAGAAGCCCCTGATTTCTATGTTTTAAAATTAGTTTTAGCAAACTAGGCAAATACCCACGTCGATTGATACAAAAAGTTTTAATGTAGCTCATCATGTAGTTTTGGACACCATTTTCACTTTTGGTTGTCTTAAAAGCATTAAGCCCCCGATTTTTATGTCTTACAAAGTGTATTCGTGATCTTTGGATAATGGTGCATAAAATACAGCAAAAAGTTTGAATGTATCTTATCACGTAATTTTCGGTCCTTTTTTGAACTTTTTTTTTTCGTGTCTTACATGTCAAAAGATCCCGGTTTCGATGTCTTACAAGGTATATTAGCAAACTAGACACAAGCCCGCATTGAATGGCACAAAACATTTGAATGTACCTCATCACGTAATTTTTGGTCCTTTTTTGAATTTTGAAAATATTACCATAGCGTAAAGCCCCCGGTCCGACTTGTAAGACACGATTATTTTTGTATAGGGAGCCAATCCACACCCTACCCCAAGGTCAAACCTTTTGTACCTTATCACGTGACTTTTGATAGCTGGGCTCCACGTCTATTATTAAACTATATATATTAAACAACCTCAAATGTAACGATACAACAAATAGGACAATCATAATGCCCACGCGAACTCATCCTGATTTGAACCCGAAATATCACGAATCAAAATTTTCATTGTAAATGGATACCTACATGGGAATGCCTTTGCTTAGCTTATAATTTTAAGAAGTCAACATTAAATTGTGCTTTGTTCAAATTTTATTATAAATGTACTTTTACTATTTACTCATTAATATTTGTAATTTACTTAGGCTTACATTGTCTTTTACTGTTCAGGTCAAACAACAAGTATATTACAATATAAATTTATTGTAATTGATAAAGAAATATATTTATATTAATTTTTGAAACTATTTGATTCAGAAAAAATCGATAACAGTATATTATAAAGTATAAGTTTATTGGCCAATTTCTGAGTAACAAGTTAAACAATTAATACAAATAAAAATTTTGTAAAAAATCTTTTTGTTACGAGTATATGTTCCATTTTAGAATTATTGAACATCCTTTGTGAAGTACAAGTAACGATGTTTCTTGCCAATAATTTCTATTAATACTTTAAATGAGAGCTGAGAGCCCCAAAGAGAGTAGCATTTCGAGATCGCAAACATACACGGAATTGATAGCCATCACATAATATAAAAGACAAAGCCCAACTAAATAAGTACGCATGTTCATGTTCTATGGACACATAATTTTTATTTAAAAAAAAGTCGAAAGCTTTTTAATATGTAATGCCAATACGGGTATTATCTATTCCAAACAGTATATTTGCAATACATGATTGAAATACAAATTCTTCGAATTGAAATTTCATTTTGATTCTTGTTTACCTTATTACTTTAATATCTGTATACATATCTATATGATTGAATATGGTTCTTGTGTTTTGTATCCACAACAATGTTTTCATAGAGATTGTTCGATCTACCTAAAATTCAATTATAGTCTGATAGGTATCTTTCTAGTGGAGCAGAATCGTTGTGAACAAATAATAAATAATATAACTAGAGATTAGAGATGCAACGAATTACTAGGTATCCGGCTTACCCAGCCAATTAATTACTAACCGGTCAGATACAGGATAGTGAAATCTCAATGGCGGAAGAGACTCGAAAAAGAAGTACCCGGTACATGTAACACAGATTTTTTTATAGGGTCTCGTTCAGTAACACTAGTTAAATGTTATTCATTATTCCAAATGACAAGAGTATGAAAAGTATTATTGCACAAATATATCACATATAAATTGTAAAGAACAACCGAGCACATTTTTTTGTTGATTTTTTATTTTGTAATTTGATATTTTTCCTAAAATATTAGGATATGATTGGAAAATGAGCCGCTTTGTAGCGAGTGCGATAATAGGCATTATGAAACATGTATTTATTTATACTATTTTTACCTTCCGTCACCTTTAGGTAAGGAAGGTATTGTCTTTGGTCAAAAAATTCGGTGGTGAGTTTTTGATGAATAAGCACGTTTTAGGGTCCCTAGAATACGATTTTACTATTTTTACGATGATGTCTGTATGTGTGTGTGTATGTATGTGTGTGTGTGTGTGTCTGTGTGTGACAAAATTTTCTAATGCGATAACTCTAATACTACAATTCCAAAAATTATAATTCTTTCGTATTCCCCTTCGCTACATCCATGTGAAGAGCTGATTAGATTTTGGTTATAATTGGTCAACCGGAAGTACCCTCATTTGAAGATTTTAACAGTTTTTCTTGAAAAAACCATGATAAATATAATTTTTTCACATTTAATGTTATTATAAATATTAAAGAATTATTTATTCTCTATACGATTTGAATGCATTTTATACTTCATATTAAATGGACATAGAGTTAAAAAATTATAAAGAAATCAAATATCATATATATTAGTCAGCTTTGCTATAACTCTGGAAACAGCTGCTACATAAGAAAATTCTGATTGAAAGGTGTCAGTGTAAAGTGCAGTTGACAGTATGTTTATGTTATAATTTTACTGGAAATATAGGATCTTTTGTTAGAAACTTTCTGTATGGAATTTGTATAAAATACATACAAACAACTGCCTTAAGGTAATGTACAAGAAATGTAATCTTTTGCAAGGAACTTTCTGTATGACATTTATACAAAATACATAGATCTATTTATTTATTTTAATTATTACTGCCTCTTGATGAGTAGCACAAATTAAATATAGATATTATATATTATACATAAAACACATAAAATAAAATCTTCTTATCGATTTCGGTTTATTAAACCATCTTCAGAGAAAAAAATACATGAACAGAAAAATTATAAATATAAATGTAACAACTTATAATTTAATAAAAGAAGTACATAGATCTGACGGAAGGTAATGTGCTGGCCACATCAGATTTTTTTCTATTGAGCTAATTTTATTAACTTTTTAAAAATTGCAGCTTTTCAAAAATATAATTTGGTGTTTTTTAAAAGTTATGTTGGCAGCGCTTCCCTCTGAAAATATTAACTTCACAAATTCAAATTCATTGTTGAAAGACAGCAGTTTGAGGTTATATGTCATTCATCTCTCAGTTTTGAAAGCAGTCACACCACTTTATTTATTTTATTACTCGTATAGATCTTTTTAACTACCTACGTGTTTTTAGTGTAGTCCGGATGTTTATATTTTCTTCAACATAACAAGAGAAAAATTGAAACGTTATATACCAAATTCCTTTTTTGCACTGTAGCATCAAAGACCTTATTATTACAATTATTATTTAAAAAATCAGATCTGTGAATCCATTGGTTTGCGCAACACTGCGACTTAAGGAAATTCACAATATACATAGCCTGCGCGACATTTCCGGGTGGTACACCTCTTAAACGGTAGGTTATGGTCCCAGTAATAAACCAAACGGCTTACTCGACTTGATGTAACAAGGTTCTCTCCCACGCAGGGCGACTCGTCCTTTAGAAACTTTCGTGTCGACTGGCCTCTGATAGACACGCCGCTGAGTTCTTTATCGATAGATCTTGAAACGCGCCACTTTTATTAGGGATATTTTTCGGTATAACGTAGCAGTCTTGCGCAATCGACAAAAAAAGCCAAAGTTTTCTCCAGTATAATGTTAAAGAGGAACAAGGATACGTTATGTATAACCAAACTCTTTTTTTGCTCAGCATCATCAATGACCTTATCATTACAATTAATATAATAATAAAATCAGCTCTGTAGAACTAATGGGTAGCGCACCACTGCGACTTTAAGAAATACACGCTAATGAGGTATACAACCCGCAATTTTCCACCCTGCGCGGCATTTCCGGGTTGCTATAACTCTTTATCTATCGGTAGGATATGATCCCGCAACATATGAACCAAACGGCTTGCTTGCATCAAAAAATACAGGCTGGAGGAAAATTTTCGCTCATGCGTTTATAGATTCATAAAGACCCCGAAATAGAAATAATTTACATTTTTTTATTTAGATTAAGGTGTTCCAACTACTATGATCATAATATGCAATCTTAAAAAAATAAACATAAATGTATATAAATAAAAACACTAAGTTTTTTTAATTTACTTTACTTAGACTTTAAGTAATTAAATTATGTATGTAAATCACGATAATGAAGTATTCAAAAATATAAAAGTATATGGCTAAATTTATATATACATTTTTTGTGGCTAGCATTTTTTACCACTTTATGATAATATGTTTCAAATTTTGTTTAGAAAAAACGACTTTTTTCTCTGCTCTGACCCTTTTCATTTTACTATGTGCCACTTCCACACCAAACTGTCACAAAAAGCGTTCTAACATTACTTTCTGTCCCCGTTTGGCGTGCGACTATAGCCTTTCCAAGGTAATGCCATCCTGGGGCGGCGAGAGAGGGGATCAATATCGGACGTGTTTGGCTCGGTGTAATAGCGAATGAAGGCGTTAGGAAGAGCCGAACGCCGAATCATTTGTTGTGATACAATAAAAGAAAAGTAAGAGACTCGATCCTTTAGTGTTTACAAGCATGAGACCTGAGGAAATCTTCAGTGCTGAAGGTATTTCACTGAGGAAAGTACAAAGAAAACGTGTCGAGGAAATAAGAATGAATTGAATTAAAACAAGTAAAACAGCGGAATGTAATCTAGCTAATAAATAGGTTGCGTGAATTTATTGTTCTTTTTAACTAATAAAATTTCTACTGATAAAGCTTTTTCCAAATATCTATTATGCGTAAGGCAACTTTTATGTTATCTACCTAAACATAAAAGAAAACAACAACTGAATGCAAAGGAATGTATTATTTAGTTTCTTCTGACATCCCCATTTCTTTTGCAACTATTAAAATTTTTATCTTTCGTTCTGTTAAAATCTAATCTTCAAACCTTTTTGATGTTTTCCTTCGTTTTTGCTTCCACAGCTTTTCTGCACTTTCTATTCCCGCCCAGCGAAATTGCTTACACCATAATTTCTCTAAAAATTATATCGACATTTCTTCCTTATACCAGATGTCACATAAAAAACGAGCTATATAGGCGTTTAGCATTGGGAAACAGTTTTTCTTTACACAAAAGTAAAGTATTAATTTTAATTAAAAACGCTTCAATTAAAAATTGTAGATAATTAAATTCTGCCCCCAATTCTGTAACTAGATTTTATTTTATACTTTTTGTAACCGAATAAATCGATTTTAAAATTTATAGAAGTTTCTTTATAGTGTGTGACATGGAAACAAAATTAAACTAAATCCAATAATGTTTTACCCGTCAGAAAGAATTCCAAATTAAAAGATATAATTTGTATAAAAATAATGCGAGCACATTACTACTTACTATGTAATTTATAACTTATTTTCGTCCAAATAATTCTCCATTTATAATAATGATGACTCAAACAAAGAGTTATGCTCTGTGCTACCTGTTTTCTAAAGTCCTCCAACAGACTTCCGCTGCCTCTTTGAAGTTATCTAGCCTTCTACAAGTAAGAGACTTTGGATAGCACGCGGCTCTATAAATAATACCTGCGAATGTCTCGTTCAGGAAACCAATAATGTCACACATTCGCATAAGGCCGCATCCTCTGCACAAATCGTAGTCTGCCACGTCGATTGTCTTCAGTCATTTTCCGATATGTCCTGCGAACAAGAATAAACACACGCAAACGAGTTTATTTATACTTATAGATATTGTACAAACGTGTACTTAGCTCGTTCAGAGGATGATCCTAGGATAAAAACTTTTGACAATAACAATTGATACTCAGAATGATGAAGTTGCGGTATAAGTCAGGCGAGTGTTGTATATTCGACTGAATGAACAATAACCATTACACGCGTTATACTTTAACTACGACTTGTCAAAGAAAGTTCCATTTTACGAATAAGATATAATTATAAAATTACCATAGTCACCAAGCAACATACTAAATTGTTTTCTTTTATTAATATTTGTGTTTTTTAAAAAATACACAATATATATATATATATATATATATATATATATATATACAAATTAAAAATTACCCCTATATTTTATAGGAATACAAGGTTTAAATGTTTGTATATTAAGGTACATTTTCATCCCTGGTCTAATTTTTATCATTCAGAATATTCTCTACTAATACTTCGGGCTAATTTACTTAGATGGAACTGATATAATTAATTTTATCAAATTTAAATTAAAACAAAAGAATTCATTTTAAATTTTTTTAAATTTTAATTTAGTCCGAAGTAGATTTTGGTTTACGAGACCAAAACATTGCACTTAAATAATAAATGTACATAATGAAAAATTAAAATAAAAATCTTAATATATTTTATAATTTTGAATTCTGAAATCTCTTTTCATAAAAATAATCATTCATTCATGATCCAACCTCAGAAGTTCTAAAACAGTATACAAACTGATATCATCTGTGCCCGAAATTAATGTTATCCAATGTTTTCGGAAGAATATGATATATTAATCACTAATGTGATAAGACATTGGCCTGGTTTACACCGTGATATTATATTGTGACCTAACCAAATTAAACCATGCCAATAATATCGTTATTAGAGAGTTTTCACATAAAATTCGTAATAATGTCATCTTTAATCTATACATAAAAATATGTTTACATGTTACCCACTCGTTATTTTGTCATGCAGATAAAATGTTACCATTTTTAAAAAATAGGTTATGTCTGCTTTAACGTCAAATATAAAGTAATTTTTGACTCTTTTTAACTCTTTATACGTACCGTGTAAAACTTATGTACGCATGCGCATTGAAGCCAAAATTAGCTTTAATGTTGACGCTATTTAGTTTGACGTTATGTGAAAACTTCCTAGTGTGTATACACCGTAATTTTTTTTCAGGGTCAATTTTATTGGCTATATTTTGGTAAGAAGTATCGTCATTTTTAAAACTAAAATTGTTAAATTAACCCAAATTATCTAAATATATGAAACAAACATAAATATCGTTTTCACAAATTACTTTTTTATATGTAACTTACTTTAACTGTGTTTTGTATGACAAGCAATTCACATAACCTATATCGGTAACAAACAAAAATTGAAAACAGATATCACGAAGAACACACATGCGTAACTTGTAAAATTGATCATCATTAATGTAGTGTTTGGTCATATGTATATACAGGATGTTAATACTAACTTGTAACACCCGCAAACGGCAGTTAGAACCCATGGAAACAAACAACTTTTCTGAATTCAATTTTTTGATTTGGAGCCCCAGTTCATATTTATTGGCGTTCTTTTGTTTTTCGAAAAATCATCATTACTCCCTTATTTTAAGGAATACTAAAAAAAAAAATATGCATTTAAATTCGGTTCTCTAAAACATTTGTATTTACAATTATTTTCTATTTTGTTTGTTTGTTTCTTGTTTCTCCTGTTTAATTTTCTTGTTTAATGACAGCAAGCCTACTTTGTTTCAAATGATTGTTGCAGTTTGTTAAAAATTTATTTTGTAATTCAATTTGAACAAAAACTTTTTTTAGACGGATCGAAAAAATGTTTCAGACAAATGTTATGGTAGATAGTTTAAGAATTTCATAAATGTTTTATTTTCAAAAATCGATCGAGTGATTTTCAAAATATCTTGTTTTGAAATTTTTAATCAGTCGCCATGTTGTTATTTGATAAAATAGAAAATAAATGTAAATACAAAGGTTTTAGAGAACCAAAAGCAAATGCAGAAAGTTTTTGTATTTTTTAAATATTTCTTAAAATAACGGAGTAACGACAATTTTTCGAAAAACAAAAGAACGCCAATAACTATGACCTGGGGCTCCAAATCAAAAAATTCAACTAAGAAAAGTTTGTTTCAATGAATTCTAACTGTTACAACTTAGTATTAACACCCTGTATATATATATATATATATATATATATATATATATATATATATATATATATATATATATATATATATATATATATATGTATATATATATATATATATATATATATATATATATATATATATATATATATATATATATATATATGTATATATATATATATTTATATATATAACCCGAACCATTGTATGATTTAAGGACCTAATCGGCCTTTGAATAAATTTAAAGACTGATATTGATATTTTCATTTTCAGGACCCGACTAAGCAAGTTGGTAGCTTGTCGCTTATTTAGTTGGGTGCTCATAATATCAATCAAAAAAGTTATGAATAACATATTGCATAAGAGGGTTAGAAATACTAAATATAATAAAAAAATATTTTATTAGGTATAATAATAAATAAAATTGATTGGTAATTTAAAAATTAATATTTCATCTACCTTTATTATTTTTTATATCTATAAATATTCTAAATATCTAAAGAATTCTTAACAACACTTATGAAGAAATATCATTTACAATCAATATAAAACAAGCAGTTTTATTTTCTGAAACAAAAGTTAGTCTCAACATAAACATAAACATCTGAAAATAAGAAACAATCATTTGAAACACTGAAACAGTTTGCGAAATTTTCCGTTGCGCAGTCGTATTATTCTACTGTTATTTATTCATCTCGGAGTGAAAAAGAGGGTGCATGAATTCACGTTGCCTTGCAAACCACGTAGAAACAATATCCTGTCGAAAAATACAACAGCAATAAAAACAAAATGCCGTGTTCTATTTCATGTTGAGAGTAAATGACGTGTATACATATTTGATGTTTTCCTCGCGTTGAGAAAAATCTATCAACTGTCAGCCACAGCACACTATCCGCTGAAGGTAGAAGTCTAAGCAATCGGAATCGAACGAGGCGCAGTCAAGCGGAAATTATAAAACTTTATTTCATCAAAAATGGTTCATCACGTCGGTTTCGCGCAGTTTTTCTACTTCCTAGTTAAGTGTGTCAGTTTTTCGTGAAAATTTTTAGAGATATGTGAGGAAGTTTGTGACCTACAAACTTGGCGGCTTCAATTTTTTCTCATAAATTATTTGCGTGATAGCTAATGCAGATAAGATGCTATATTTTGTATTTAAACTTGAAACTTAATCTTCGGCCCATTTTTCATGTTTAGCAGCAGAATAGTCTATTAATATTCATTAAGAATATCTAAAGACGACGCGCGTAGTTCGCAAGACATAAATTTGGGTATCAGGGGGATAATTTATAATATTTAAATCAAACGTTGCAGTGTGATGACATGTTTTACTAAATATATATTTAATATCCATTCAACTGACTGTACATACTATATTCTCAGTTGCCCATTTACTGAGGAATAATTTGATTAATATTTGTTGTATTTAATTTACAATTTTAAACATTTTAACCCGTACCCATATGCGAAACATGTATTGTATGTATATTTGTATGGTATGTATATTTAGTGGCGTCACTAGACTTGGTGCCATCTGGTGCAGCAACTCATGGTTTCACCCCCATATAACTCCCCCCAAATTGAAAAAAAATTTATGTTTAATTATCATATGCACAACACTCCCGAGCAAATATATTGAATACTTTTTTAGGTTATATTTATAATTTTTCTGCTGCATTTATAAAGAATAGATCTAAGTGTATTTAAATGTCTAGGTGCGTGATAAGACTGATAAGTAATACCAAAATATAGGGTACATTAACATAAAACCATTGCAATATAACCTACATCTATGTTGAGAGAAAAAGATAAAAACCGTATAAAAATATGCAATATATTTGTCCATGAGTGTATATTATTTCTTATACTTACATACATAATATCATTCGATTAAATGAAAATGAGATTAAGAGAATACGTTAGAATCGAAAATATAAGAGCTATTCGTACATGACAATTATTTCATATAAAGCATCACTGCAATTTTATAATATTGACGGCATTGTTCAAAAAGTAAATTTACAATGCCTTTTTAGCCTTATAAATCTTATCAAGCTTACATGAGCTTATGAGAAAAGCTTCATTAATCTTAAAAATATATTTTTACATAAAAAAAATATTCACTAAAATAATAATTAAATGGGTGTCACTCGGTTAATGTCAGCTGTGCACATCTTGTGGATTTTGCCCCTTAAATATACATACATAATACTGATTTACGTACAGTGAAAGCTCTGTTATCGGACATCCAGGGCCATAACCTATCAGACGCCTTTATTCTTATATAAAAATGCCGCCCCCCCCCCTCCCATTTTATTTTTTCAGGTATTTAAGCCATTCATATTGAAGAGAATAGGGAATAGTTTTAACCTGTCTGATTGGCTGAAATTGGAGACAACTTTACTTAAAACTGTCGCTGATGCGAGCACCATCTGCTGAATGGTTTAAATAGAATAGAGCATAGTTCTAAACAATAGCACACAATGAATTAGAAATAAAATTATTTACCTAATACTATGTTAAAAAACAAGTTTAGTGATTTTCAGGCCTATAATTTAATTATCTACAAGTTTTATTTGAAACATTTTTGTCTAAATTAATTGGGAACTTTTACACAACGGAAAACTGATTTCCAATGTTAAACGCCTATGGCCCGCTTTTTGATTAACACCCTGTATCTATGTATATCTGTATGAAGAGTTGGGTAATTTAATGAAAATATGTTAATTTGATTATATTCTTTAGGGTTTTTTCTAAAGATTTTTGATTATACAACAAAGAAAAGCTTCATTAAAACAAAAAACATTTGATTACAATAATGAAAAAGTTTAATTAATAATTATGTAAAAAAATTGATTATAATATTACTGTCACACCGTATAATGTAAAAATTAATATTTTTTGCTTTTAAATTTTTTCTTGGAGCGCTGCAAATCAAGGCGGCCCAGAAAATTTTCTCATAGCGGCGCAAGATTTTTAGTTACGCCACTGATTGACATCATCAGTATACTCAGTCTTTTAATAAAATAAACTATATACCTATTAGGATAGATATGTTGCCAGTCAGCCAAACCAAATATTTAAAAGAATAATGCTTTATTAATATGTTTATTTCATAAATTGTTGATATTTTTAATATTCTTAAATAATTATTTATTCTATAAAGTTAGAATGGCTTTTCCGCCCTTATGCTTGTCCGCCTTTGTTCTGGAAACAAAATGAACACCCGCTAAGATCGGGCCTGCGGACATCTCTTATCAACGGACATTTCGCTTTGGCGATTATATTGGGAACCAACGCAATTCGTATAGGTACTTTTGCTAATAAATTAATCTATTTTAAAAGAACATTCCTCTTGAACGATCGTGGACAAAATTTTCTTGCCAGTTTTGATTCGAAATGTGACAACGGAAACGGAGCTGTAAAATACGGACAAAAAGTGTGATGTAGAATATTCGATGAATCCCCTACCTATAAAAAAATCGATGAATTCCTTTCACTGCTGCCAGTGTACAGTAAATACAGCAAAGGAAGTGTTCACAATGAGTAGTAAAAAGAAGAATTTGTTAACATTGAAGGAAAAATAGGTATTATAAAGATACACGATAAAAAAGCCTGCTGTCACTATTTAGGTATTAAACTCAAGTATATTACAAACAAACACTAACAAAAAATACTTTTGTAACACGTGCACCGAAAGTATCCCATTACTTGTCTATTTGCGGGACTGAAACAGCCTCATTACTAACCAGATCAATTATTATTCATTATAATAATGAATAGTAATTGACCTAGGGTAATAATGAAAAATAATTGACCTGCTAAGAGGACAATAATGAAAAATAAGTGACGTGATGAAAAAAATTCTTCTCGTCGTTAAAAACGAAATTCCATTTCGTTCTTTCGGTGCACGTGTTATAAAAAGTATCGTATGCAGCACGGACATGAAAAGACTTCATTATCAACACGGGTAAAATGGCTGCACGAGGCGAAGGCGTCAATTATGACGTCTGTTCAGTCTTTGCAGCACAATATACTATAAATAGACAAATATGTCTTTTAAATGCATATAGACGAACAAAATATTGGCGACCAACATAATTCGCTCAAGATAGCTTGTATTATGAAAAATGTGCAGTATCGTTCAAACATATGGGTACACTTGATAATGGATTTTCTATCTATTTGTCGCAAGCTATTGCCTTAAATTGTTATATTTATTTGAGTTATTAGTTACAGTTTTAACAATAAAATACAATTTATTAAGATATCAAATATTCGATTATAGCAGTATTTTACGTTTATATTTATTGGATGTGGTTTTTGAACTCTCGACCTATCGCTATTTCTGGAATAGAATTTGCCTCTTCAGAAATGTTTTCAAACCTTTAGATTACACTAACATTATTCTAAAATCCTCCTGAATGTTTTCCTGCACTTAAGTTTCTCTTCAATTCCTGAAATACCCGAGTGTTCCGAATTAAAACACGTCTTGGAAATTCTTTCCTGTACTCTATACGTGTAAGCCCGCCATGGAGAACAATTGCTTTTAAAAACAAGTGAAGGGGAACAGCAGTAATTTGTTTTCTAATGGAAATATACAACCTTGTAAGATGAGGTTTCCCATTTGTCCGGGAATTGGATGAAATTAATCAACAATGAGAGATATCAGGTTTTCACAAATGTTGGAATTGTGAATTGTCCAGGAATATTATGACAATTTTACGGCTTCAGGAGAAAGTGAAATTTAAAGATAAGGTTTCGTTTCAAAAAAGATAAAAGCTTAAAAACTGAAATGAATTATCGTACTTATTTGATAATGAAGTCAGTCAAAAGTCAAATAAAGTACTAGAATGTAAATAAAAAAATTCTTAAACACATTTATTACAAGCATGATTACAATAAGTAACGGATGCAAATCATTTATCTTTTTTTAGGGGATGAAGTATTCCGAAATTATGGTAAAGAGGAAAGAGTATTATTAAGAAACGAATGATCAACAAGGTTGACAATCACCTATTCCTATATAGAATTTTATTTATAATTATTTATCACCTTGGGCTAAGTTATACCATATCGCATTCAATTATCTTAACACTCATAATATTTTTCATAATTATGTAAACGGGAAACCATACTTAATGACTCATATACATATAATATAATGACTCATTAAATTTAACCTTGTGATTACATATATGACAAACTGTGAACAACATAGTTCCCCAGTGGCGCAATTGGCAGCGCACGGTACTTATAGACAGTTTACGAGCAATGCCGGGGTTGTGAGTTCGAGCCTCACCTGGGGAAAATATTTTTAAACATTTAATTTGTCAATATTATGTAGAGAAACATTGCTTTAAATTTCTATATGTACATAATACATTAATATAAAATACAAAGCACAATATAAAGTGTAGTAAATAAAATTAGATAAACCATAAAACATTTTCTATCGAAATATTTATAAAAATTTTAAAATGGTCGTAAATCTAGGGAAACGGGCTCGATGCTCGATCCCGACCAAATATATATATATATATATATATATATATATATATATATATATATATATATATATATATATATATATATACATATATATATATATATATATATATATATATATATATATATATATATATATATATATATATATATATAATGTGCCACAACCATGAAAAGTGATGATTACACATAATAATATCTGTGAGTTCTTACAAAAGTCTGTACATTGTATTACATAAGAGAATATCCGCCTGCTACCATCTACGCTACGCTTTGCGCTAAGGGTCACATTATAAAAAAAACTTAAGTTTTTGCTTTGCTCACTAAGAAGCGCATAGATCTGACGTCACATATTTTGTAATTAAGTAAAATGTAAAAACAATATTTTAATTCATTGTTTTATTCAATAAGAAAAAATATATAGCTATCGAAAAACCAGACCCCCATATAATAAATAATATAATAATAATAATAATAATAATAATAATAATAATAATAATAATATTAAATTTATTGGAATTACTGGACTGTTAGTATTCGTTAGTTAAATTTTGTAATGATCTTATTTTCCATCGGTACTTTAACTATCCCTGGTGATGATTCATTTGGAGTCGAAACTTAGCAAAGTTAATTAAATTATTATTTAATAAACACTGTTTACCACGACTGCAGTTCCAATTATTTGTCATTATCCCTACAATAATAATAATAATAATAATAATAATAATAATAATAATAATAATAATAATAATAATAATAATAATAATAATAATAATAATAACAATAATAATGATAATAATAATAATAATTATTATTATTATTATTATAATTATAAAAGTATTGGAATGGTCACTTTCAACAAAAAAGTTCCCAAATGCTGAAACTTTCAAATTTAATAAAGTATTATTTTAAAAATAGTATTCATTAACCTTTAACTTTTCTAAGATTTTTATTGAAGAATATTTTCTTTTTGTTTATCAATCTACGGATAAAATATGTCCGAAAAACTTCTATAGCTGCGACATAGTCTGTTAATAGTTTATTTTAAATAAAAATAAATATATCATCACGGGATTTTACCTATTGCTGGATGGCCAATCTGCTTCGTACACAGATTTCTGTAATGATGATGACATATTTGTACCGTGCGGACGTTTTCCAGGCGTCACCTCACGGGCATTCATTGCAAGCGAGGAGAGAGCACTATAGCGGTCAATTTTGTGCCATTTAAAATTCAAAATATTTGGCGTTGGTCGGAATCGAGCCCGTTTCCCCAGATTCACGACTATTTTAAAAATATTTATACATATTTCGATAGAAAATGTTTTATGGTATATTACCTAATTTTATTTACTACACTTTATATTGTGCTTTGTATTTTATATTAATGTATTATTTATATATACCAATTGAAAGCAATGTTTCTCTACATAATATTGACAAATTAAATGTTTAAAAATATTTTCCCCAGGTGAGGCTCGAACTCACAACCCCGGCATTGCTCGTAAACTGTTTATAAGTACCGTGCGCTGCCAATTGCGCCACTGGGGAACTATGTTGTTCACAGTTTGTCATATATGTAATCACAAGGTTAAATTTAATGAGTCATTATATTTATATGTATATGAGTCATTAAGTATGGTTTCCCGTTTACATAATTATGAAAAATATTATGAGTGTTAAGATAATTCCCCAGTGGCGCAATTGGCAGCGCACGGTACTTATAGACAGTACGAGCAATACCGAGGTTGTGAGGTTGAGCTTCACCTGGGGAAAATATTTTTATTATTTTATTAGTATTCTGTAGAAAAAAGTGCTTTATAAATAGATACATCTACATTAATATGAAATACAAAACATCATATTCATATTTACCTCATGCGATTACGGTCTGGTTAACAGGAAAATAGCTATAAAATAATTTTTAATCATTTACCTACACTTTCGGTATAATGACGAATCTCTGTACTTCAGAAATCAGAAGTTGTAAAAGATAATCTATATTTTAATTTAGCGTTTAGCGTCAACATGGCGATTATGTAGCGGACGAGGTAGCGGAAATATAGGATGACACTGAAAAACAGGCCACTCAAAAGAACTTTATTAATTCCAATTATTTTTCTATTTTGTTGATGTATTTGTAAACGCGCTTAGGGACTCACAAATCTTGGGTTTTGGCATGATGGTATAGCGCTTCCAGTCTCGTGGCCGCGTGCTTGAGTGTCAGGTCGCGAATCTGAGGAACCGGGTTCGATCCCGACCGACGTCAAATATTTCGAATTTTAAATGGCACAAAATTGACCCTTGAGGTGCACTCTCCACGCCAACAATGAGTGCCCGTGAGGTGAACGCCTGGTAACCGCTCGCACGGTGCAAATATTTCATGATTACCGATATCTGTGTACAAAGCAGATTGGCACACCCAGAAATGGCCAATAAGCCGTGATGATATACTTATTTATATTTATTTAATTTTATATCAACTGTTTTCACAGCCTGCCGCCTGCCTGATATCATGGGTTAGCATGTTAATTATTTATAATTTTCTTTTAAGTTTTTGAAATCTCTTTAATAAAAGTAAACTTCAAGCATACCGTTGAATTCGTAATTTTACCTAAATTGCAAATATGTAAAAATAGATGATATCCAATTTAAATATGAAAGTCATATCGCACTCATTTTAGATATTTCGTAGCCTTATTATCCCATTGAGTACTTTAATAAAATTTATTACCACGCTAGTATTTCATTCCGGCACTAATTAGGATAACAGGGCTTTTATATATCTAAAATGAATGCGATATGGTATAACAGCCTAAGGTGATAAATAATTATATAATATAATATAATTACAAAATATGTGACGTCAAATCTATGCGCTTCTTAGTGAGCAAAGAAAAAACTTAAGTTTTTTTTTATAATGTGACCCTTAGCGCAAAGCTTAACGTAGATGGCAGCAGGCGGATATTCTCTTATGTATTACGATGTACAGACTTTTGTAAGAATACACAGATATTATTATGTGTAATCATCACTTTTCATGGTTGTGGCACATTATATATATATATATATATATATATATATATATATATATATATATATATATATATATATATATATATATATATACATTTGGTCGGGATCGAGCATCGAGCCCGTTTCCCCAGATTCACGGCCATTTTAAAAACATTTATAAATATTTCGATAGAAAATGTTTTATGATATATATATATATATATATATATATATATATATATATATATATATATATAAAATATGAAATAATATACAACAGGTGCAATAAAACAATTGTTTTTAACAAATACGTAGTCTACATTTATTATTTTTATTTTTATTAGTGGTTATGTTTAACGCTCGTTTAATGTTTCAAAGTCTTTTGAAGGTTAAAGTAACTTGCTTCTATCAGGAAAAATATTGTGCTAAGGCTCTCATTCGCAGCATTGTCATATAATCACATGTTAGCAATGTGAAATTTTAAATTTTATTTAATACTACTATAATTTCTTTGAAATTGGACTTCGTGGCCGCGTGCCTGAGAATCTGGTTGCAAACGAATAAGCCTTTTGCAACTTGTTAAATATACACGTATACCTTTAAATAACTGTTTGTAATAATTGTAAATTTTTACTTTCAAACTAAAAATAACCTTGGACTAGGAAGACAAATCGTTCTGTTTTTCTTTTTTTCTTCAAAAAAGAAGCTGAGGGGGGCATATATATATATATATATATATATATATATATATATATATATATATATATATATATATTTATACTGCATGGCTCTACCACCAAAATGTTCCATTAGCCGCCACTGATGATTATGTCGTCAGCCATAGAACAAATAAATAAAATCATTTAAAATTAGTCTTATTTTGATAAATTGATAAAAAATATTCACTTTTTACCTTCCGTCACCTTTAGGTAAGGAAGGTATTGTCTTTGGTCAAAAAATTCGGTAGTGAGTTTTTGATGAATAAGCACGTTTTAGGGTCCCTAGAATACGATTTTACTATTTTTACGATAATGTCTGTATGTGTGTGTGTGTGTGTGTGTGTGTGTGTGTGTGTGTGTGTGTGTGTGTGTGTGTGTGTGTGTGTGTGTGTGTGTGTGTGTGTGTGTGTGTGTGTCTGTGTGTGACAAAATTTTCTAATGCGATAACTCTAATACTACAATTCCAAAAATTATAATTCTTTCGTATTCCTCTTTGTTACAGCCATGTGAAGAGCTGATTAGATTTTGGTTATAATTGGTCAACCGGAAGTACCCTCATTTGAAGATTTTAACAGTTTTTCTTGAAAAAACGATGTTAAATATCATTTTTTCACATTTAATGTTATTATAAATATTAAAGAATTATTTATTCTCTATACAATTTGAATGCATTTTATACTTCATATTAAATGGACATAGAGTTAAAAAATTATAAAGACATTAAATATCATGTATATTAGTCAGCTTTGCTATAACTCTGGAAACAGCTGCTACATTAAGAAAATAGAAAATTCTGATTGAAAGGTGTCAGTGTCAAGTGCAGTTGACAGTATGTTTATGTTATCATTTTACTGGAAATATAGGATCTTTTGTTAGAAACTTTCTGTTTGGAATTTGTTTAAAATACATACAACTGCCTTAAGGTAATGTACAAAAAATATAATCTTTTTCAAGGAATTTTCTGTATGACATTTATACAAAATACATAGAACTGACGGAAGGTAATGTGCTGGCCACATCAGATTTTTTAGTACCGGAAAAAGATATGTTAACAAATAGTCAAATAATGGTATAAGCCTAGGGTCAAAATGACACCGTTATGCATTTGAAATGCTAAGGTAACCGGAAATCCCAATATTCAGTCATTATTATTATTAAATAAAAGGATATTAACATTATATTATATTTGGATGAAACAAATAGATTTAAATAGACTTGCTTTTATTTTTTGTCGATTATTAAAATTAATCCACAATTTCGTTTAGAATGTCATTCTTTTTCTCTTTACATCACGTCGTTGGTTTAGTGTAATTAAAATATCAGCTCGAGCTTAAAGTAAAAAGAATAATATTCCATTTATAACTCATTGAATAACTTGTCAAACAGTATTCATGTTTTATTCCGTAGATTATCACGCTGCGTGAACCATTCATTCATCGTTCCCTCGAAGCCGAATATACTCAGGCAGGAATTGAAAAACTGGCAAGAGATTAATGTACACGCATACATGTGTCTACACTTTGCCACCCAAAGAAGTATAAAGCGGCTTTTGGACGATGACAAAAAAGTGAAATACTTCTTTTTCAATCTATAAACTAGCAGTTTTAAGTTTTATTTATCAGCAAAAAGAAATCTGATTTTATTTTTTATACAAAGAATATGGTTTATGATTAGAACTTAATGTTTCCAGTGTCTTACATCAAAATAAATACCACAACATCAAATCATTATCAAAAAAACTCGTCAAATACATCTGCCGAAGTGTACGAATAGGTGGCAGCGATGCCATTTCTCAGTACACAAGCGTCTTGAATCTGATCCGGATATGGCATAGTTTTTTCTTCTTAATATTATGTTTATTGTAGCCAACGATAATTCCTTTTTTAGGGACCGTTGTTACACATTGGGCAACTCAGGCAATTTCTAGGCCCAGAAAGTTTAAAATAACGCCAATAATGGCAAAAAATTGTTATTAAAATATATACCTACAACAGCCCGCGTTGAGCGTCAGTCTTTTATCCTGATTCTACTCATCGGTTTTATAAGTTGTCAATGCACATCTCAACCCATCCTAACATTTTCATTCCTTTAAAAATATTTTTTTGTGTGATTAATCATTTTCATTATTATAATAAAATTTTCTTTGTTATAATTAATAATTACTATGTTACAATCAAAAATCATATTTTAAAAGTGAAGAAATGTAAAGGATTCACCAGATTTCTTGCAGCAGTGATATACGCATGTATACATATCTTTAACCTTTAGCGAGAATAGTAAATATATAGTATATTTTTCCTCATATAACCTTCGATTTTTTTTCATAAATGCTAATAGCTGCTAGTAAGTATAAATAATAAACCTTTTAATTTAAATTCGTCAAAATATTTATTGAAAATTGTTAAATCCATCGTTTTATAAAATGTTTAGTAGTTTTATAAAACGCGGCTAGATTGTCTAACTTTGTTTGACTTTAGCGATGTTTTACATTCTGACTACACGTTTTATGGAACAAGAAATGGCTTACGGCCACATTGTAATATAAATATTTGAGCAAATAACCTAACCTAATACACAAACGTCACATTTGGAAAACTCGGGTCGATTTTTGTGCGTTAGGTTGGAGAAATATTCAAGCTAAGTAAGCTGTGCGTCGTTCTATGGAACGCCTAGACTTCCAGTAAGATTGTGAAACAAAAGACTTACAACAGTAAAACATCGTTAAGTCAGCGAAGGTTTAACGCCCACACTCTATATGCCCGAGTTGATCCCCACGACGTCATCAATTTCTGATGTAATAATTACTTAACTTTTATCTAGCATCTTTGTCATACACACATGGTATATTACTCGGTATCTCATTATCGTGCGTGCCATCCATAGGTATACGCTAGCTCCGTCCAACCAACGGCAAAAAATAAAATAGAAACGCTAATGTTACTGCGGTAATACTTAGACATTTTCAAATATTTAAATTATTTGAATATTCATGTCATTCTGGCAAACATGTGATTAAGGTGATCTTGGCGTTGATAATTTGTGTTTCATTGTTTGTTAGTAGTTTTGTTAATTCTTGGTATTATATTATATTGTGCATTTTGCTATTGAAAAGACGGTGTTTCTAAGATTGCCGACAATTATTGCAACATATTGCTTTTGGACAATAAAAAGAGGTATATATCATCCATTGTACAGTAAAATTATTGAAGTATGTCCGATTAAGGTCATCTATGAATTGTATAAATTATGATTTTGTTCTGTCAAATTTAGTAGTGTCGCTCATTTAGTTCTTATGAGGGTACATAAGATTTTATTATTATAAAAATATATGTTAAAGTATTAAGTAAGTTTATTAGATAGAGTAGAACAAAATATATGGAAAATATGATACTGACAGTGTCAGTGTGTCAGTGACACTGACAAAAAATAATGTTATTCGTACGGCTATGAATCAAGGTAATATATCTGAATTAATAAATAAACTTACGTTACAGCGAAAGTATTGTCAACAATGAACATCGTTTAAAAATGGAATGTCCTAACTTGGTCGAAACAATAGGTTTGTTCGCTGTAGCGATCCCGGACTAGTTTGAGCATCATACGCATGCGCAGTTTCATTTTAGTTGTTCGCGGTACGACTCCGACTGACACATGATTAGTTATTGCTGGTCACGTACTAATAAGACTAGTCCGAGTGATGCTCAAACTAGTCAGTGATCGTTACCGCGAACAAACCTATGTAAATTTCTGAAAGACAAGCGTGTTATATCCATCTTTATCGCACACGCTTCTTGTGAGAGAGATAAATATACGCCAATTTGTTAATTCGTTCATGATATAGATGACCTTAATCAAACATTATTCAATAATTTTACTGTACTTACATATATTGAGTTTACATGCAGTTTTCAAACCGTTTTCAAAACGTTTTTAGTTTTCAAAACGCCATGTATACAGTGTCAAAACGGTTTCAAGTTATTTCAAACCAAAACTAAAATTCATGGGTTTGACTTAAAAACTAGTTGCAAAACTACTCATGGTAACACTTAAAATTCTGTTTCGATATTGCGCATGCGTACATAGCATAACGTTTCTGTCGCTTTGTCTTACTTGGTGTTACTAACCTACAAATAACCTGACAGTTATGTAAATTTAGTGCGTAGTGGTACAAAGTAGAAAAAATAATTATAAAAACGAAGAGGATCTGTCCTTTACATCAGCCAAATGCGCATGCGCCGAAACTGTTTTCAAATCAATCTAAACCTGTTTTGAAAATTACATGTAAACAGTTTCACTGAAAACTAAAACCATTTTCAAAACTGCATGTAAACGTAGTAATAGTATTTATTCATTTCGTTTATTATTACTAAATAACTATTTAAACTGCTAATTTTGATGAATATTAATATTCACACGGTATAAGTTTAGGTTTGTTTCTACACGACTATTTAAATGCGTTCATGTACGCATTCATGAACCCTTATGTGCGCATGCTTTGTTCATGTACTCATTCGAACATATATAAGAAACTTTATATGGTTAGAACGGACAACGAACTTCTATCATACTTAATTACTGTCTCCTCTGTGGATAAAATACCAGTCAATAAATTATCTAAAAAATATTAATTATTTGTCTTATTACACACCTAAATAATTACTGTTTTTTTAATCAAAGTTTGCCAAATATAAAATCCAATTCTTCATCAGTTGAATCAGATAACAATGATTTAAATTCTATATTAATCATTATGTGCACTTATGAATACAGATAAACAAGCAACGCGCGAAAATTGTGGTGCATATGTGCTGACAAATGGTACATAGCACAGACCAGTGGATGGATCTGACAGTCCGCGAATGCGTTCATGGATGCGTCCAAGTCTGTATAGGACCAAACATACCAACAGTCCCATGCACTGTATAACACCAGGTTGGAACGATTTTTTAAAATGCGCATGCGTCTGACGTACCATGAAAGTCCTGACTGGCTGTAGGAACAAGCCTAATGTATTTATTGTTATTTAATTAAACGAAACAAAATTTAATTAAATTAATAGAAATTTGTGCCTAATATCTTAAATCTTTCGATATGATGCCACCACCAGTGTTTTACCTATCAAAATACAAAAAAATGATAATATTAAGAGAAACTCGAAACCCTTTTAAATAACAATATATTAATACAGTAATAAAAATATAATTAGACTTAAATGAAAACAATATTAGTTTAAAAGTAATAAAAAAGATTTACTTCCAGGATATACGGCCAAGATTGGTTAAATGACCTCTTTTACTACGTTTAGTTAGTCAGTAACTAAACTAAACTGAACTCTTTTGCAATTCTAAATAACTAGCAAAACAAAACTTGACCCTTCTACCAACTGACTCAAAACTTGCACGCCTTCATACTGACTATCACTCTCTTTAACTCTTTAAAATTCTTACGCTCGAATCAGTTTTTCTCGTTATCTAAATGACATCACAAATTCTTCTTCTGATTGGCTAGTCAAACTAGTGAATAATTTCTGACACTACGAGACCAAGGGTAAACATTCCTTTGGAAAAACAAATTCTTACTTCACCTAGAGAATATGAATCATCAGAGCAGAATTTGGAATACAAATGAATAACGAAATAACAACTTCAATTTTGATAAAATAAATACAGAAACAATAAGTAATACTATCCCAAAGTCCTATTGTTACACTAATATATACTGTTAGTTGTCAGTTTTGATTTGTATGAATACTTTGGAAATCACATGATTTTACCCGACAACATGATGTCATCAATTCCCTCCTCCCGCTGGCGATTTGAACCATTGGCTTACGATTGATGACGTGGGGATCAAGTCGTGGAAACGGACTTTAAGCGTTTTATGAAAAGACGGAGTTTATAATTTATGTTTATATCATTATTATATTAACATAATATATTTTGAGATATAACACATCATTTCTCAAAATCATAACGTATTTTCGCTAAATAGGGGATTCCACCATTTTTTTTTTTTATAATTGAACATATATGTAAAACTAAGACTGTCGGTGAAAATCCGGTGAAAAATTCCTATTAATAAACGAGTTATAGTCCTCCGAAATTTGAAAATATAGATGTGACGTCACGTATATAAGTTTTTATATCAAACTATTTTCTTTGTGGACCTAAACCTAAATGTTCTTGAATTATATGCTATTTCTAAATTATATTTATAAAAAATAAATGAATATTATTATACTGTACAAGTCGACATGTTTTATAATTGGAAATGTATTTAAATTATTAAGTTTAATGCAAAATATTTATATTCAAATAAAAATTGTTTGAGAATTGCACTACTGGACTGATAGCCACGCCTCCGCTATTTGAATTTCTCTACTTCCATTGGTTGTAGGCTCCGCCCCTAAATCGGTATTCGTTATATATTTATAGGTGGTCTTTGAGACGCCAATCAAAATAATATATATATATATATATATATATATATATATATATATATATATATATATATATATATATATATATATATATCTATATGGATTTCATATGAGTGACGAGCTGCTAAAACAAAAACCCCCTTATTTCTGAAGTATTTCAATTATATCATTTTATTTATTTATTAATATTCATTATTAAACATATACTTTCACTATTGTTTACTAATTTCTCGTAATGCGATTAAGCTGTAATCCCCTATTCAAGTCAAACTAAACCCCATTATTTTCTTTCTTTCTTCGAATAACGAATCTATACTCCAATAATTACTTTCATCAATCCTATGTACCCATGCATGTGCCAGTGATAACAAGAAATACACTGGTGGATGATGAATGACAAATGAATTATAACAAATTTATAGTAACTATTTATCTTTATTGCTACTCTTAAGTTTGTCGGTGTCCGTAAGAATGTTTTATTTCAGTTCAGGATCTTAAATTACTCTTATTTCTTTGAAATTATCCGTTTGAATCTTTTACTTCTACCATTTCAGCATCTTTTGTGAGTGCACAGCTATTCGTGTGAGTAGGTCGATCTTCATCTGTTATTACACCTTACCCAGCCACCTTGGTCGTTGCTAGAAAATTCAACGGGCTTTTTGCTGCACTGACTGCATACAAACTTCCCCCACTCACATACGGAACGGACGCAAGCGTAAATAAAAGATCTAGGTCAGCCATGACTTCCATAACCATAAAGAATCGCTGAATACTGCAATTGTTTCTCAGGGTTCCTAACCAAGAATCTGGAAATTGTATGTGTATGATACTTTCCAAGATATGGAATTGTGGAGATAAAGTTGACATTTTCATTTCCACTAACTGAAAGGGATATTTTTGTTATAAAATGAGATAAATCGATTTCCAAATAGAAACGGAATCATTTAAAAATACACAAGGTCTATCACGACATGATAATTTTTGAAATAAAAACAGTATAAACTTAATTATTGTTCAAAAGAATTTTAGAATTAAAATTAACTGCAGAACATCTAAGATTTTAGGCAGAATGTACCAAGTGACCGGCCGCGGTTCTGGCAACCAAAAAAGAAACTCTGATGCAATTTCTACAAGAGTTTTTGAGTGTCCTTGAGACGACATCTAGTAACCGCCTTCTGCGATACACTTTACTGAAATTTACAAAACGCAAACTGGTTCACCCAACAAAATAAGAAAGAATCTTGATAATATTTTTATATATTTTTATTTCACAAAATATAAAAACGAGATAGATATAACTAATAACGTAAAGAGGATGTTTAAAATTAACTACCAAATTTTATTTTAATTATTAATAACTCGCTTAGCGTATAAGAGTTTTACAATTGTGATAAAAATATACTGTATTATATTCATAAATACTATACCGACAGACTAATAAATTCATTTTAATTCGTAAGTAGCATTATATGATATCGTTAAACATTACCATTATTACGATTGCAAAACCTAGGGCCAGTTGCATAAACGTTGTTAGCCTGATCATGTGTTTAACTGCGCATTGTAACCATGGATACGTATCAAAAATACTTTGGAAAATAACCCTGGTCAAAGTTAATAACGTGATTAAAAATAGAAATGTTTTATGCAACTGAGCCCAAGTTCCATGATTAGCCATTTTCGATTTATTTAATATACATACGCCGAAGTTTCGCCAATTTATAATTAGATTCTAATATAATACACATTTCTATGAATACAAATATAATTGTATATATTTTAAAAATGGTAAAACACACGGTGCCTATTTTGTAACTCAGTGGTTAATTTATAGCAACTACCTAAAAAAATATCTACTCAAAGCTCAAACTCAAGTATGTTGAGAAAAAAAAATTGGATTTTAACTTATCAAATCAATATCTACAAAAATTAATTTTTAACCAATGGTTCGGTTGTGTTGTGCTGTCAAAATTGAAAAAGGAATCAAAGTTTATGTTTGAATCTTGTATATTTATAATAAAAGTTATGTACTTCTAGACGTGCGGCGCGCGGTTTGAAATATGTCGCATTATAAGCTAATACCTAACCTGAGGTAGCTCAGGATAAAGTAGAAGAAGAAGATTTTCTTTGGTCTATTAAACATAACTGTAGATGTTTGTTTAGTAACCACATTCATTTTCGTAATGTGTGTGTGTGTGTGTGTGTGTGTGTGTGTGTGTGTGTGTGTGTATGTGTGTGTGTGTGTGCGTGTGCGTGTATGTGTGCGTGTGTGTGCGTGTGCAGTGTGCGTGAGCGGGAGCGCGCGCGTGCATGTGTGTGTGTGTGTGTGCGCGTGTGTGTGACAATTTTTCTTCCACAATAAGTCCTATAACAAATTTCCAAATATTTATATTTTCCGTATTTAAGCTTTCTGCATTCATATAAAGAGATGCTTAGATTTTAGGTAGAATTGGATAATCCGGAAGTGATACTTTACTTGAAGCTCTGAACAGATTTTCATGAAAAATATATTATGATATAATCCAAAACTTTTCAAATTTGGTATTTAAAATATTTATATTCATGAGAATGACGTTAGATTTTTTCTAAAATTGATAAACCGGAAGTAATACTTTACTTCAAGCTCTTAACAGATTTTCGTGAAAAATATAAGAGAATATGTTTCAAAACTTGTCAAATTTAGTACTTAAGACTTTTATATGAAGGGGAGGTACATATTAGATCTTGGATATAATTGATAAACTGGAAGTGATACTTTTTTTGAAGCTCTGAACAGATTTTCGTGAAAGATTTTAAATTTGGTATTTAAGACTTTTATATTAATAAAAACGACGTACTAGACGTTTTCTGAAATTTATAAACTGGATGTACTACTTTACAGGAAGTTATAAACAGATTTTCTAGAAAAAATAAATTAAAACATGATCCAAAATTTCTCAAATTTGGTATTTAAAACTCGTGTATAATTTGACAACATTATACTTTGACTATACCTATATGATAAACCGGAAGTGGTACTTAATTTGTAAATTTTAACAGATTTTCGAGGAAAAGCATAATAAAATATAATCCAAATTTGGTATTACAGACTTTTCTATTTATTGCAACAACAAATTAGATTTTGTTAACAAACGATCAACCGGAAGTGATACTTTACTTAAAGCTCATTGCTATTTGAAATATGGAATTGACGGAAGGTCATGTGTTGGCCACATCAGATTTTTTTAATATAATAACGACGTGGAAAAAAACAATTTTAAAGTTATATTTATACTATTGTACTATGTTATATTTTGTTATAAAAATTACTATAGTTAACCTAATTAGAAACATACTTGAAAACATATTATAGATATTTGAATTATCTCTGAATCATTAAGGTGTTGGCAGAAGCACATAGCAGAACCATATCACAATATCAGATTCTAAGAAAAGTTCATAAATTATTTACATTGCCCATTTTAATGGGTATTGCTCTACACTACACACCTATCGTTACAAAGATGTTGTATATTAGTTTTTCACTTATAATGTTTCATTTACCAAAAATTTCCTTTTTTGTGGATAGTACGCTATCTATCCCTAAGATTTATATTAAAATAATACTCATTGCGGATCAAATTCCTATACAAGAAAAGGTTTCTTTTCTTAGCAAAGTTCCATTAAAGATTCTCTCAAGTCAATGTATCAAAGTATTGGGCACCATCAATCAGTTATATTCCAAAGAAATCCAATTAACGTCTACTCGCACGTTGGCTGACTGCCGTCTAATTTACCGTAGAACATAAATTTTTGGTGCGCATCGCTGGCTATAGTGACCGGTGAGGGAACGCACTCGTGGACAACGCTGAAAACAATGTGTTCACATTCAGAACACATAAATCCTCGGTTTGATTAGAGAGAGTCAAACGCGTGAGTGAGGAACAAACAGGACAGGAATACAGGAGAATTTCCAGAAGAAAATAAATTTACCTACTTTTAAGTTCATTCATATTCTATATTGCAGGGATGTCAATAATGTCGAACGCGTTGGACCGATCGACCATGAAATGATTTTTGGTTAACAACAATGGCCAACCCTGCCCCAACCTACTATCAAAGTAGAACTTCCGTAAAAATTAACTAACACCTTTATAACTATATAAAAATATTTCAAATATCAATATTCATTTTTACTCACTAAAGTATTTTTTTGTATCAAAACAATAATAATAATAATAATAATAATAATAATAATAATAATAATAATAATAATAATAATAATAATAATAATAATAATAATAATAATAATAATAATAATAATAATAATAATAATAATAATAATAATAAAAATAATAATAATAATAATAATAATAATAATAATAATAATAATAATAAAAATAAAAATAATAATAATAATAATAATAATAATAATAATAATAATAATAATAATAATAATAATAATAATAATAATAATCATTTGATATTTAATTTATAAATATTATATATCTTATAACATAACATAACACTTGAAAATGAAAATGACAGGTAAACAAGTGTATTAATAATTTATATTAGTAGTCCCCATCCACATTAAAGTTGGGTTTATACTATCTTAAATTGGCACAGAATCTCTTCATTCCTAGGAGATAGATAAAGATTTTGTCACGAAAATTGAATTCCGCTTTTAAATGGTTGTAAACCACTGACACTGCAGGGCCGGACAGGAAGCTAAATTTGGTTCTGATATTTAAGAAAAAACCGGTCCCAAAAATTGAAAAGTAAAATATGTAATTATTTATGTTAAATGAGCACGTTTTAAGGTCCCTAGAATCCAATTTTATCATCTCGATGATGTCTGTGTGTATGTGTGTGTGTGTGTGTGTGTGTGTGTGTGTGTGTGTGTGTGTGTGTATGTGTGTGTGTGTTTGTGTGTATGTGTGTATGAATCCTTGACTCTAACTCAAATACTATCATTCAGACAATTTTGAAACCTCATATTTATCCGTTATTCAGTTTCTCATATGGAAAGAAGCCATTAGATTTTGGTATAAATCAGATAACCGAATACGGCACTTTACTTGAAGCTTAAAATAGTTTTTCTCCGGAAATTACCATTAAATGTTATTTTTCCGAGATTTTAGTTATTATAAAAATTAAAGATTATTAAATATTCTACAGGTTTGCATTAATACTTTTTCTATATATTTTATGGATAAATTTATAAAATTATCTATAATTTAAATCCTGGAGTCTACGCTTTAAAAAAAAACACATCTTCTTTGGTTACATAGTTCATATCTCAAATGTATGTATCTGACAGATAAATGTTACTGTCAAAGAACTAATCATTTCAAATTATTTATAGAAACGTAAATAGAATCATAGTTATATGGAATGGAACTTAATACAGGTATAGTGTTGGCCACATAAGATTTTTATTATTGTAATCAAATTTTCTTTATTGTAATCAATAATTGTATTAACTTCTGCCTTAATATATTAAAGAATACAAAAACATTACTAAAGCATGTCCTATTTGAAAATGTCATTTGCTCTACCAAACGCCGGAATAGGTTATTTGAGAAAATTCACTATCCCCGCATGTATGTGGAAAAGATGCTGTTGGTAAATAATGCCACAGGCCGCAGGCCCCGCAAATCTTTTAACTGCCGCTGCATATAAATTAAGATAACTCTATAACTATACTTCTATTAACCTTATTTATCCTACATATCTGCGGTAGTAAAGTCTCTTTTCAGAAAACTGAACTATAGAGAAATAAAGTTTTGAATAATACACGGAAATATACCTGTTACAAGAAAATTTTATAAATTTAGTTTAAACGCGGTTTTGATGTAAAAAATGTTTCGAATGAACACTGTTAAAACAAATTCATTTAAATAGCACTCTGAATTTGTAAAGTAAAAGAGCAGCCATTTTTGTGTATCACCAACTCTGGCCTTTATCGGCCCCGGAGGGTATCGGCCCCTCTGCCATTTGCCAAAATTTCCAGATGGCCAGTCCGGCCCTGGATGACAGTTTATTGTAATCTGTGTAATTAATACATACAATTTGTATATCATATTTGATGAACATAAAGTGACAAACACACCATAGTTAGAATATCAATCATATCCTAATTTTCAGTAAGTATACATTAGTAGCTGTCAAACAGTAGTTTTATAAAAAGTTACAATTTGTAATGGGTTCGCAGTACTGAAATATTTTCGAATTAATTATTTTTTAATGTAATACAATAATATAATTACAACGTAAATTACAGAAAGTAGCTTATTCTGGAACAAGTTAAAAATTCGGACACAATCCGAATAACCGGCAAGTGGCCAAACAAACGAGTAACGAGTGCTTGAATAGCAGAATAGATTTATGTAACAAGTGTTTTCTACTATTTTCTCTGTTTCAGCTTTCATTTATATTACTTATTTTTTTATAAAACTAGTTCATAATAGGGGAGTATTACATTTTTTGAAAATTTTACACATATATTAATATACATGAAAAAATTAGAGATACGCATTTTTTATTTATTCTATAAAGTATCACTTACTGCAAAAAAAAATATATATATATGAAATTAATACGGTACAGGAAGGGGGTATGCAGCCCTAGAATATGCATGACTAGCGTTAGCGATTAAACAGATATAGCTGTTCCATGTTTCCATAGCGTAGAAAAAGAAATTATAATTGGAGCACTCAACATAAATATCGTATTTACATCTGTCATTTGTCATTAAAGTTTCATTTGACTGTATTCAACAATTTATTTTACTGTGTCATTAAACGCGCAATCCACAATGAGTCGGTTTCACATTTTTAAAAAGTATTTTAGGTGATAGTTTATGTAATATTTTTCATAGTAATATAAAAAATAATATTTTTTTTATTTTCATAAATAATTAAATAAAAAGATTAGCCCCAGAAATAGTTATGAAAAACAACCTCAACTCTCAGATTACGTGATTTTTTCAAAATATTACACAAATTTCAATAATTAATTTTAAAATATTTAATGGATATTTCGTGATATTTTCAAATTTGAGTCTCTTTAAAGAACAATGGGTCGAATTCAGCATTCTTCGTTAACTAAAGAAGCTTATCTAAAAATAACAAAATAAAGACAGACATATGTATCGATGCACTAATAAGAAAAAGATGCAAGGTGTTTCCATAGTTACTAGAGACGATCACTACACCAGTGAAGAGTGCTGAATTCGGCCAAATATCATTTAAAATTTAGTACTTAGAAGTCATAAAAATTCTTGCAACAGCCCTATTCTTTAATTGGACATTTTCGTTTTACCGCTGTAAAATTTTCACCGAAAACGTCATAACCGGATTTGTACATAAATAAATAAATATATCAACACGGCTTATTACCCATTGCTGGGTGTGCCAATCTGTTTTGTACACAAATTTCGGTAATGATGACATATTTGTGCCGTGCGGGCGTTTACCAGTCGTCACCTCACGGGCACTCATTTCTGGCGTGGAGAGTGCCACACAGGGGCCAATTTTGTGCCATTTAAAATTAGAAATATTTGGCTTCGGTCGGGATTGAACCCGGTTCCCCAGATTTGCGACCAGACACTCAGGCACGCGGCCATGACACCCCATTTGTACATGGCTACCGTTTTAAACGTGTGACACTTTTAATTACGATTTTTAAATAAAAGATAATGTAAATTTGACTATTAGTCACACATAGTGATAATCCTCTATTTACATGAGAAATTATTTTGATGGAATGCTAGCTTAGTAACAGTAATTTGTATGTTGTCCGCTGCCTAGATATTTTGTGAATTTAATGCAATCATACCAATCTTAAACAAGAAAATGCCACTAAAAATCGTTTATGAGTAAATTCTCTTTCTCCTGCTTGCCTACATATATTCAAAATTATTAAATTCTGCAATCCGTCTCTGCATTAATCCCTCACCCTCTAGTCTCCTGACAAGCGACTCTGTGCTGTTATATCACCGCCATACATACGCACACGTGCGAGCGGTGAGCTAATATCATAACACCAGGACACCAGCCATTCCTGCTGCCAACCAGGAGAGATATGTCACCACACTCAATGGATGGGGAATAAACAGGGATAGGGGTATGGGTACTGGACGGGACGCTGATTACCAGGGGCGTTTGGGAATTGTTTTAAGATGAAATAAAGACCAATATCGAAGGAATGTCAAACTAATATACGTATATGTAAAGAATAATCACATACAAATCTTTTTAAAATGATTGAATAAACTCTAATGTAGTCCATACATTATTCCTCCATTCCATGAGATAAAGTTTTTTGGTTATATGTGTACTTTTCAATGTACCGTATTTTCGTTTCCAATAATTCCGATACTGCAAATCCAACAATTCCAAATTTTCGCATTTTGATGAAGGGGAGCCCAAGTGTGACGTGGAAAAATCGGGAGGGGAGGTTTTTTAAATAAAAACCATAAAAATTCTATTACAATTAAGTGACCGGTTTCGGCTACTTAGTAGCCATTATCAGACCAAACCGAAGAACAATGTTACAACAATAGAGACGTAACACAAGTACAATTTTTTTTTATAAATATACAATATAAACTAAAAGTTGTACTTTTTCTGTAATTTTGTCTCTCTTTTTGTAGCATTGTTCTCCGGTTTGGTCTGATGATGGCTACTAAGTTGTCTACACCGGTCAGTTAATTGTAAATTCTTAATCACACTGATTAAGAATTTTAAGGTTTTTATTTTTAAAAACCCTTCCCTCCCAATTTTTCGTATTTAATTTTCTGTATTAAATTTTTTGTTATAATCAGTCAACCGGATATGTGCACTTTACGCTCGCAATAGTTAAATATAATACTTGGCATTTTATGTCGGGCTTAGGCACTGTCTTGGCTGCCGGCGCGAGTTCCCATATTTACAGCCGCGATGAACTTATGTTAAAGCAATCGACACCACGACACCAGCCACCAGCTACCATTTTTTTAACACAGAGGCATAGGTAAATTATTAATAAATTAAGTTTCATAAACCTTCAGTCTACCTTTAATAAAGGAAACAGTTCAGATGTGTAATTAATTTACAAATGTCATTGCTAACGTTAAGAGCCACTCCGTGGGTAAAAGGCGCCTTTGTGCAAAGTTATGTTTTAGCGCCGCTATGTTTTTCGTGAAATACTATCATATCAATATTTTATACTTTTTCTTCTTCTGCTTAAAGTGGTAGTCGTTGCTTGGTTGTCTGAACCTAAAGTCTAAGTACATTTCTCTTGAAAATTAGTAAGGATTCAAGCCATTTTATAAAATAACTATAAATAGGGTTCGAATTGCAATTCAAACTTTGACTGGAGGTGACAGCTTCAGAAGGGCAGCAAAAATCGAAAATCAGAATATATACAACTTATTTGGCATAATTTATCAAGATTGAGGGTAGCGAAATAGCATTCGCATAAGATGGCTGGCAGGTAGCTTAGCAACCTCGGCAACCTGACTTCGCATATATTTATATATATATATATATATATATATATATATATATATATATATATATATATATATATATATATATATATATATATATATATATATATATCCTATTAATTTTATAACAAATGTGTAAATACAAAAAAGGTTCAGAATTAAAAACTGCATCTAGAAAGTCCAAAATTATTGTTTGCGTGCGCTTCGTTTGCGAAAAAGAGACGAAATAAAAGTAATAATCTTTAGCTAATTACAGAGGGCCAGGAGCACTTTCACAAAATTTTAAACAGTGGTATTACTTGGAGTTTGGCATCTGTCATAAAGTTTTTATAATTACTGAATTTATTAAATTAATTATTAGTTATCAAGGATACATATACCATCACATAAAAAACTCAATGGAACAATATTAACAATTAAATATTAATTAATAAACTTTTATCTGTTAAAGCCAAATAATACGACTACGTGAAATGCATATTTTGTCTTGCTTAGCACTCTACAAAAAAGCCTAAAGACGGATATTTTATTTATATTATTTATTTATTATTATATTAATAAATTTAGGTTCATTTGATGCAGTTTTTAATTTTGAACATTTTTTATAAGTACAATTTAGTCCTAAAATTAATAGGGCAGAATTTACAGCCATATAAAAATTTTACCATTGTATCTCCTATGGTCCATAAAAAAAGAGACACCGATATATATATATATATATATATATATATATATATATATATATATATATATATATATATATGTATATATATATATACCGAAATTTGTTACATAGTCATTTAACATGGGAAATAAAAATAATTCGAATATTTGCCTCCCAGTTAAACTTATTGTAGTAAAACTTTATACACATGATTGGGAACAGTTATTGCATCGTATTAATAGCAAATTGTTAAAAATTAATAAAGAATAATTAAGTAAAATAAAAAAAAAATGTTATATCAATTTTAATGTTGTAATTATTATTTCATATAAAAGAAAGATCATCTTTCAACATCGACATCAACAAAACTATGCCTACAAATTTATGGTGATTTATATAAAACACGAGGACAATTATACAATTTAGTTAAATGTCCTGTAATATTGTCTTTTTCAAATATTGTTGAAAACTTTTCTCGTCCACCCATTTTCTTGTTATTCGCAACATCATCGTGAGAGGCACGTATTTCTAGCAAAGAACCTAAATCTAATACAAATTTGGTAATGAAACGACGGTAGCGAAACAATGGCAACATCTCCCAACACAAGACATTACCGTTCATCGCATGCGTGGTCGTGCGTGCTGTTCAGACGTGGCAACGTTCCTAGCATCACAACGTGGCTAGGGTTTCAATTTGGTGCATTTTTACTTTTACCCCAGGGAGGACAAAGAGAAGAAAATTTGATAATCTGATTGGGGACGGGAAATTGCATCAAAGAAGGGACATGAATCAAAAGTTACATTGTTCCAATCAAATAATTGATTGTTGTAATCAAATGTTATATTGTTGTAATCAGAAATGTGTTAAAATCTTTATAAAGAAATACATTAAAGTAGTGTGGTGACATTAAAATTAAAGGATTGATTCAAAACCATGCGATACCTAGTGTTGCCGCAAGACCAAGACCAGTCTTGGTCTTGTCTCGTTTCGTCTTGGTCTTGTCGAGACAAGACCATAATTTTAGTCTCGACTGAAAAGTCGAGACGAGACGAGACCAGTATCGAGTCTTGTCGAGAAAGTCTTGAAGTCTCGACAAGACTCTCGACATCAGTTTGTAGATATTTTTTGGAATATATTTACTAAAAGTGCTTCACAACTCAAGAGTAACGCTATAAATATTGTTTGGGAATTAGTAAAAGAAGAGAGATATGAATTTTTAAAAATTTATAATTATGTATTTTCGTTGTGTTCCTGAAACATTAATTTATGTGAATATAAAAATTTGGATACTTTATTAGAAATTCACAAACTAGGTTTGAAATTTGGCTTAAATAGTAAATATTGCAAAATAAGCATAATATGTACTCCTATTTATGATCTATACGTAAAAAAATAAATGAGCATTAATTGCATAGATTTTGGTATATAATAGAATAAATAATTAAACAGTTAAATCGGAGAGATGAACTGACTTGTAGAGACCTGGAGAAAACACATTGTAGGGATGTACGAATTCTTAGAAAACTTAAGAGAAAGCGGATTTTTTGGAGCCTGAGATTACCAAGGTCACTGCAAGGGATGTTGTATAAAAAATATACGTGACTTTAACAATGAAAAGAAATGTTGGGGAAGGGAAAATAAGGACAGCGACACGCATTTTATTTATAACTAACTATTTACACTAATAACAACAATAGTAATATATATGTACAATATATTACAGTGGGTTAGAGCACCGTTATTATTAAAGACACTGGTCGACCAGTCGGGGAAAGTGCCCTGACAAATCTGGCTACGGCCCTGATTCCAATAAAAATAAATGTGACTTTCTTTTTAATTATCTGAAAACCCTAGTATTAAGATTACCTCTTAAAATTTTTCTGAGGATATACACATTTCGCTGTGCTGATTCTCAATCGAAAAGAATTTTTCCAAAATTTGGAAAATTATTTCTTGTTATGTATTCAATTCTTGCAGTGTTCTTTTAATGCGCCACTGCCGACATGAAATTTGTATTAAAAATAATAAATTATCTAATAACGTACCTAACTGATGTTGAATAGAAAATAAATTCGTAATTATTTTTAATACATATTTCATGTTGACCAGTGAAACGAAAAGTGTACACTTGCAGAATTAAATAAAAAATAAGAAATAATTTCGAATTTGGGAATGCTGAAACCCGTAATAAGCAAGAAAGTTTGGAAAACGATATATTAAATTATAGAATACAAATATTAACTGTAAAATTGAAAAACAATATGTAGGTATTTCACCTGCTTAAAATACGTAAAGGTAAATAAATACTATAACTCACTATGTACATAAATTTTCATATTAATTGTTTGAAGAGATCAAGTAGACAATGATCCTAGAAGACTTTAAAAATTAATATCTCAAATATTTATTAGAATTTTTAAAACATGATTGTACGGATTTTCTTAGATTTTCATGCACTATTATGTAAAATTATAAACAATTTGTTGATTGACGCAGAGTCGAGAGTCTTGTCGAGACTCGAGACAAGACGAGACTGAGTGCAAGTCTCGTCTCGACAAGACCAAGACAAGACCAAGGTAGTCGAGACTTTGTCAAGACCAAGACAAGACCGACCTCAAGTCTCGTCTCGTCTCGTCTTGTGGCAACACTAGCGATACCTAGTATTTAAGAAAACTATCATATAAAAAGCTTTTATATTTTTTTCGTACTTCCGTCCATTTGGACTAGTATTACAGAACTCAAAATCGTCCATAAATGCGCTGTTGCTGTTCTAGGCTAGGTCGGCAAAAGGAGTTACTGTTCCGGTGATATGTCAATTCTAGATTATTTTCAACATAAGAATTAGCAAAATGTTTACAAATTTTATTGCTAAATCTTTAATTGTTAAATAACTAAATTTTGTCATAAAAATAATAATATGCTGTAATTACTGACATCTCGTATAGACTAATTATAAGTTTCAATTTTAGGACTAGTTTGTTTTGTAGCTACAACCAACTTCACGTAATACAATTGAGCTTCCGCCATCTGTCACTAAAAATATGCGAAAGTATATAAAATATGTGTAATAACAATGATAATAATAACGCATTTTAAGCTCAAATGCAACTAATTATAATTAAACTTGCAATGCAAAACCGATAAAAATATATGTTCATTTTTTAGGTTATGTAACATAGAATAAAGTGTACAGAAATATACGAAGAATTTATGGAGAAGTCGGTACAAAAAATCATGTGTATCACACGCTCAGAAACTGTTTTGCGAGATCTCGTATTTGCAGGCCTCGCTTTCACTCCTTTCAGCTCGGCCTGTCAAAATAAACTTGGTGTCGCAAACGTTTATGGCCTAGTGATACAAATAACTATTTCATTATGTTTGTATCTACCTGCCTGTTAGGTATATATTCGAAAAACAATGTTAATTAATGCATAATAGTAGGATGTGACGATCTGACCAGCTTGCCATCGTAAATTACATAAATAGACAGTACTGTGCTGATTACAAGAGTATCGTACATATGCAGGGCATTCACCTGCATTATTCTTTTCAGAAACATTAATTGCAAATTTATTTTAAATGTTAAATAAACATTTTAAATATTAACAACAATAAAATAAATGTTAAAACAAGACCATGTCCCGCGCATGCACATGTATTGCACCTGCACGTTATTGAAAAATAAAATGGCGTTTTAATAATTATGCGTGACGGTAGGCACTATTATTAAATTAGAGTGACACGGGACTTGCAAAATACCAGAAGCTAGATGAGATCAGAACATTCATACAAATTCAAGAATAAGCGTATTGCCTAATGCCTCCTTGCGCAGCGGTAGTTTATTGAAGTGTATTATGCTTTGTGAATCTGTGAATTCTATGTATATAGATTATCATTTATGTCGGCACGGTGGTCAAGTGGATTGGTTCACATCTCCAGGCCCGCATTTATAGTACTAGCGCCCTGGGCAGAGTACATTTTGACTCCCCCTCCTATTTATAAACATTTGGCATTATTTGCGCTTTCCAAAATTTTGCGGTGAGTCCGGTTGGAAAGGGTAAACTCAAACAACTGTATAAGTACAAGCCCTAGATAATCATTCATAATAAAAATTACTGGGTTTATTATTGAGAAGTGTTTCTACTATCAATGAATAAAATAATAAATCGTTATAGTATTATAATCATACGAGTAAATTTAAAATGTAAATTTTCTCATACCCAGATTCAAATTGAAGAACTGAATACTTCTTTAGGTACGAGCAAAAAATATAATGTTATAACGCAACGCCTCAAGTCTCATATTTATTTTGCTTTGCTAAATTGATCCAAGGATATGCAGATGAAAAGAAAAAAAAGTAAGAAAAATCAGTAGTTTGAAATTCAGGACCGGAAAATGTTCAGTGGAGTGAATAAAAATTATTATTTATTCATCCCTGAAGGAATGCAAATAGTGTCTACATGGTTGGTACTGTACTTTACATTGTACCTCACATCTTACATTGTCATTCAAAATACAACATCAATACCACCTATAACTCAATTTATCCGTACAACATCCCTGGCATCCCGGCTATTTTAAAATTCATCCTACACGCTCTTGCTTTCCTTGCCAGAGCCAGATCATCTCACGCCACGCCATCCGGGCTCGGCGCCTTCGTATTCAGATGTTTCTCTGCGGTGTTGCCGAATATAAATTGGGAAAGTTTGACTCAGCGAGCAGCGAACTGTTGGCAACGCAGAGAAATGATGCATCGCCCAAGGAAAAATTGTTAAAACTGCAATTTATTACACAGACAATTCTTCCTTGAATGTGTGACAGGTTGATACACTTAAGACTAGCCTGCCATCTATATCCTCGATGTAAGGTTATGTATGCTAAGAAAAAATATGGAAGTTCTGACGGGGTAAACATCTTCCAAGCGGTAATGATTTTTAGGAGGAGTTTTTTCAAAGTTTGCAAAAGAGTAGGGCAGCAAGTTCGTAAGTTTTGTTTTAAGAGACATCAAGTAAGAATAACATAAATTTAAAATCTAGGGCACTTGTTTTGCCTACAGTAAAATGATTTATTTTGTCTACAACTTCTTACATTAATATTTATATGTACTTTTATTTTATTTAGATTTATATGTTCAAAAACAAGCTTTTATAACTTTTTCTTTACTATAATGAAGAACTTCATTGCAGTGGCACATGAAAGAAAAAATTATGTAGATTGGCACACCCAGCAATGGGTAATATGCCATGATGGTATATTTATTTTTATTTATTCTAATAATAGAATAAGAAGAATTCACACCAAAAACCTGCGACCTGATCTGATCTGCAAAGAATTATACGTACGACGGCTGTGAAGCCAATTCTCGTATATATATATATATATATATATATATATATATATATATATATATATATATATATATATATATACATATATATATATATATATATATATATATATATATATATATATATATATATATATAACCAAACATTAAGTATATTTACTTTTTATCACTGTGCCGGATCGCGCACCCTGGACACAAAACACAACTTACTACACCTGGACCAGCTCTGACACTAGTAGTGTTGCCACAAGACGAGACGAGACAAGACTTGAGGTCGGTCTTGTCTTGGTCTTGACTTGTCTCGACTACATTAGTCTTGTCTTGGTCTTGTCGAGACGAGACTTGAAGTAGTCTCGTCTTGTCTCGAGTCTCGACAAGACTCTCGACTTTACGTATATTAACAAATGGTTTATTATAACTGTATACAATAGTGTTTGAATATCTAAGAAAAACCGTTCAATCGCGATAAAAAAATTCCAAAAAATGTTTGAGATATTAATTTTAAAAGTATTCTATGACTGTCGTCGATCGTCGATCACTTCAAAAATTAATATGAAAATGAAACATATATATCGAGTGTTTTTTTTCTTAATTTATTCTTACATAGAATATAATTTTATTTCAATTAGGTACATAACTAGATACCGAATTATAATTAAGAGCTATGCGGTTTTTTTTAATAGCACTAGGTAAACAGTAAAATCTAGAGATTATTAAATATAGAACAATGAAGTTAATATTACATTATTTGGAAATACATTATTCATTATTTTCATGTTATTTTATGCGTGGTTTCGATGTGAAGTTATAATGTTACCACATGAAAATTAAGAAAATTATGTTACGAATTGTAATAAAATAAAGTGAGGAATATTTATTTATATACTTATTATAGATCTGAGAGATTCAAAATGTAAAGATTAGAGAAGAAAGTTTAAGTAGGCATAAATGAAATTCTTGAAAATATCCATTGCTTTGTCCTCCATCCCTTCCGCTTTAGTTTTATGGACACTATGGTCTTACCCATCAGAACAATTAACTCAAGGTTAAACTTTTAAATAAAGCATTGGTGAAAATTGAAAATATAAAACTAAACGTATGCGCAATTGACTATATTATGGGTTACATTTTTAAGAATCCTTGCGTTTTGTATAATAAAATAATAATTATTTTCAATTTCAAATTAATTATTTTGGTGAAATAAGAGCACATCTGTTGAAAATATACAATATGTTTTTTTAAAAAAACTGGTTTCCCTAAGGGCTTAAGGTCGTGAAATCTTTGTCGGCCTTTTCCATTATCACATAATTCTAAGAATTACAACAGATTTTTTTTTTTGTAAATATATGAAAAACACTTTATATTTGAAGTGAACATTGCATGTTTCAATACAGCAACACTAGGTCGCAAATACAGTAGGAACAGTATTAAATTATATAAAAAATACAATAAAATAATTACAATAATTACAAGAAAATAAAATATTGCAATTGAGTTTATTTTTTCTTTCAAATATGATGTTTTACATTGTAGGTAGTTATAACTTTTGTGCTGTTTGGAAATTGAAAATAATTTTAGTCAACTTGAAAATTCAATTTTGTTAGTACATTTCATAGGATATAAATAAAATTACAAATTTTCGGTTGGTTTTTATCCTACGTATACATTTTAATTTAACGGTTTATTGGTTTTTGAATTTATCTATTACCTTAATATCTATGCAGTAAATATGCTTTTATTGCATTATTTGTGTAGATGTTACAAGAATACGCTTATTTTGTAATGTTTACAATTTTTGGAAATTTAAGCCAAACTTCCAGCCTAATTTGCGAATTTCTAATAGTGTTGGAATTTTTATATATACATAAATTAATGTTTCAGCAACAAAAGATTAAAAATTAATATGTTTATTATTTTATGAAATTTCAAACAGCTTTAATAGCATTGCTCTTAATTTTTGAAGCACTTTTATAAAATATTTTGAAAAAATAACGATGAACGGAAGTCGAGAGTCTTGTCGAGACTTCAAGACTTTCTCGACAAGACTCGATACTGGTCTTGTCTCGTCTTGATTTTTTAGTCAAGACCAAAATGATGGTCTTGTCTGGACAAGACCAAGACGAGACGAGACAAGACCAAGACTGGTCTTGGTCTTGCGGCAACACTAGCTGAACTGCATCCCTTTACCGTAACCAGGGTTGTGCCTGTAATCTATGCTATGTAAAATACGTCATTGTCCATGCGAACGAAGACAATGATGTTTAAAATTCGTATGTTGTTTACGCGTATGTAGACTATAATAATTTTTTTTTGCTTAAAAAGAACAAAAAGTATTACTATTACTGATTAATTTATAAGATATATGAATGAGCCGTTGAAAGTATAGTAGGTAGTAATTTTATTGAAAAACTGAAGCAAGTTAGTATTTTACGTAACCAATACATGCCACTAGTTGTTAGGAATCACTAGCGTACCTTTATAACCAGGGTACGGCCATGGGCCAAGATCGCCGCCATTGTCGGTAATTCATTTCCCTATTTATTTGCAATAAATGTGATATTATATTATAAAAGAATATTAAATTATCACACTGTGAATTTATAAAGGTAATAAAAATTAACTAATTTAAGAGATACACAATTATTATTAAAACATATGACATAGGTTGTTATTATCACAGCTAATTTAATATGTGTAGTTCTTATTTACATAATAATTGTATATTCTAAACTTACCTTTCAAAAATTTAAATGGTTGTGCTTAATATTGGTAATTTATAGTTGTTTTCAATATGTCAGTAATCGTGGTGGATATCTTAACAAACTACACTAGTAAATAAAATAAAATGTATTACTTACACTTTAAATACATATTAAAATGATAATTAAATGTGTTTTTCATTAAAATAAAACAAATAACCACGAAAATACATAATAATTTGCGCAAGAACAACACATATAACAAACGGTCCGGTAATTGCGGACGAAACGTGAGCCACGCCATGGCCATACCCTGGTTATGGACCAAGATCTCCACCATTGTTGGTCCCATATCAAACATACTGAGAATTCTTTTCTCTATTTATTTGTAAGAAATGTGATAGGTATTATATTATAAAAGAATATTAAATTATCACATTATGAATTTATGAAGGTAATAAAAATTTATTTATTTAAGAGATACACAATTATTATTGACATACATTTAGAGGTTATGTAGAAAATAGGATATGTGTGGTTATTATCACATCTAGTTTACTATTTGTTAGTTATTATTTACATAATAATTATATATTCTAAATTTATCTGTTAAAAATTTAAATGTTTGTTTTAATATTGGTATTTTTTAGTTGTTTTCAATATTGTCAGTAATCGTGGTATCTTAACAAACTACACAAGTAAATGAGATACAAATATTACTTACACATTAAATACATATTAAAATGATATAGGTAGGTATAAATGTGTTTTCCAGTAAAATAAAACAAATAGCCACAAAAATATATAATTTGCGAAAGAACACATATGTTAAAGGGACCGACAATGGCGGAAGAAACGCGAGCCACGCCATGGCTATAGCCTGGTTATAAAGGTACCCTAGGAATCACCAGTTCTGTTAGGTTGCTAACTATATACTGCTAAAAAATTAACATCAAATGCTAATAGTACATATTTTTTAGAAAATATTAATTTCACTTCTCAGATCATTTTCTATTGAATATTTTTCGATATAAATACACACTTCCTAATTTATATTTACATTAAAATATATTTACAACAGATTTCAAGTAGCCACTCATATATACACATATTGTAATATGTATAAATAAAAAATATTATAACTAAAATAAATGAAAAATATTTCAAATGTAGTCCTGTATTGTTATTCTGCTATTGTGCAAATAACATAGTCATCCATATATTTTAAACAAGATACACTAATGTATTCCTGGGAAATACTAGTATAGTATTTGCATGGGTACTTGGAAAAATTCTCATCCTTAGATGTTTCGTACAATTCTAATCTTCTCTAACGGAATACATAAAGGTCAGTTTCCTTTCAAGTTCGAAGGATACGAAAAAAATTTCAAAAGAAACCACATCAATAAAATAATTTAAACGTTACCTTTCATTCTCTAGTCATACCATACTTCTCCACGATACAGAGGCGCACGCAGGTGAGCAGTCCAGTAGGACCGGACCACTCCAAAAATTTGCCAACTATTATATAATAACAAATACATTTGGACAACTGCTAAGCAGATTATAAATAAATAATAGAAAGCCCTGAAATTATACTTTACTTTTCACCAAAAATTAGGCCACAGCCTCGGATTTTAAAAATTAGCTTTGAAATGGACAATTATTCCTAAACGGTCAGCTGGACCACTCTAAAAATATACTGTGGGCGCACCTGCCACCATATTTCAAAATTAACATAAATAACTGAAAAGGACGTTACTATCTCAAAGCGGAAAAAGAAAAAAAAGAGTACGATAGGTACTCGTTTCTTACACTAACAACCTGTGATAAATATTTTTACAAAATACCACGAAAAAACTATACAAAATGAAATAATTTGTTTTAATAAGAAAAATCCAAATTTAGATAACTTTTAAAAATTATATGTATACCGCTCAAATAATGTGAAAAAAAACCCTTCAACTCTCAAATTTACAATTATTGAAACAAGTGATAGTTTCAGAACAACAATAAAAAACAGAAAATATCAACTATATTTTTAAGATTGTAACAAAAGTAGGAAATGGAAACCAAGCCGTATATGCTAAGATCAGGATATTGTAAAATTTATGCGTGAGATAGTAAACAAATACTTAATATTTTATCTTCTGTAGGTTGTCCACACCGATCAATAGATTTAAATCAGGGTATGCAATATATTCGTAGTTGCATCAATACGATTATAAGCACTTTAAGAATTGGGTTATTATGCGGTGACCTACATGTTCACTTGCACTGCATTAAATTAAAACTTTATTAATTTTATGAAATCATTTGTTTCGTTTTTTTTAAGTATTAACAATATATTATATTCTTCTCTTTTTTTCGATAAAAAGTATACCATTGTTTTCTAAATGTGTGCTTTGTATACTCTTAACTCGTTTTATCTTTATAAACACTTTTATCCTTCTTCGAGAATGAAATGAAAGTGAAAGACGCAGTCCGGAATACCCGAATGGACGAGCTAAAAGATTATCCAAGAATATAGCAGCACAATGGAAACACTATTTGCTATACCTGAACGTTTCAGATTCCTGCTCCTTGTTTATCTCCTTCAATTATTTGAGCTTCCTTGTAATTTTTACCTCTCGCTAAGAGAGGTATTGTATTCATGCTAAAAATCGCATATCCAGATTTTAATGAATAAGCACGTTTTAAGGTCCCTACAATCCGATTATAACATTTTTACGATGATGTCCGTATGTGTGTGTGTGTGTGTGTGTGTGTGTGGGGATGTGTGTGTGTGTGTGTGTGTGTGGATGTTGGATTCACTATATCTCAAATACTATAAGACTTAAGACATTTTTAACTACGGATACCTCAATCTAACAATAATGGGAAGAGTCGAGTCAGTTTTGGTAACAATTGGACAACCGGAAGTAGTAGTTACAAGAAAAAAATCATCTAAATATTATTTATCAAAAATTTATATAAATACTTATATTAAAGAACGTTAAATTCTTTATTCGATAAATATAAATTCATTATTATATCTGCTATAAATTCAGAGATAAAGAAATGCATATAAAATAATTTGATGTAAAAATTCTTAGATCAAACTACTTCAAGACAAGAAATTCAAATGTTTGTAATTCACACATAAATGTCACTGTCAAAAATATTTGTATGCCACTGTCAAAAATATTCGTACATCATTATTAAGATTATGAAAATAAATAAAAAGTCAACAACGCAAAAGAATATACCTACAAAAGAATATAAAAGGAATTTGCGAAAGAATGACGAATAAAAGAAAAGAAAAGGAAAGTAGAAAAAAAATTCAGGATATTGAATATAAAGAAAATGTATGTATTGTACATAATTTATATTAAAATAATTATTTTGTAGTGAGACATGAAAATATGTATTTGTATTTAAAAATATTTTTCGTTTTATGCGTACAACCAGGTAAAATATCTGGCGAGAGGTTATGTGTTGGCCACATCAGATTTTTATTACCAAGTTTATTAATTTTTTGTACGAAAGAAGATTATTTTTATTGTACTTGATTGGAATTAGTTTTTTTCTTACTCTTGTTGAAAAGAAATATACGATTTAATTAAAAAAATTGTTCTTTCATTTTGTAAACACGATTATTTTTATTTTTCAGTCAAAATATATTTCATGCAACATTTATTAAAAACCAAATTTAACATTTTTAATAACGGTGAAGGATTATAAATATTTGCACAATATTTGGAAAATGTTTCTCTTAATATTATATTGCAGTATAGTATAATAATTAGCGCAAAATTAATATCAACAAAGTAGTGCACATACATATTATATACCAATATTAAATAAAACCAAGTAACCTATTTTTTAAAAGATTAAGCTAATTCTTATTTTTGGATTAGCAAATTTTACTCTAATTTTGGCAGTTTATTTCTTAAAATATTGTCTAATCTAATCCAAGTAACTTTCTTTTATGATAATAAAATGACGATTAAGATAAATTTTGAATACCGGCATAGAATAGAATTCACTAATCCAAAAATGAGAATTACCTTAATAATTGTTATTTATTATTATTATTATTATTATTATTATTGATCTAAATACATACCTGCATATTGTGCTGGAAACTATATTGATTTCCTTTCCTATTGTTCTATTTACATTTTTCTTTTTAATACGTAACTATTATTAATTTGAAATGATTAATTCTTTTTCGCACACACACACACGCGCACTCGCACGCACACGCGCGCTCGCACACACACACACACACACACACACACACCAGACATCATCGTGAAAATGTTAAAATTGGATTCTAGGGACCTTAAAACATGCTCATTTACCAAAATCTCGATATGCGATCCCTATACTTGCTTTACCAAGCGTAGCGGGAGGTAAAAAGTACAAAATTATAAAGTTGCACGTATAGCATCTTTATCTTTATCGTGCACTACCGTAGAAAATTGTCATCGGAAATCTGGAAAGAGCTCTATAAAAATACAATAAGGTCCACGACAGAAACAGTTAGATGATCGGGATTTCTTATACAAACATTGAAGTTTAAACTATACGGAAGACAGGTTGAGAAAATTTATAGTCGGCTTCAATATTTTTATATAGGTGGATTCAAAAACTTATGACATATTTATTTAAATATATCCGTGATTTTGAATAACTATACCTGAACATATACGTACCTAATCCGGATTGATAAAACAAAAGTATAGTGATTCTGTTTCCTAAAAAGAACATTAGCTATATCTATAGATTCTTGTTATTTCACAATGAAGCTTGTTATTATATGATGCGTAACAACTGTCCCTTTACTGCTAAACTTTTCCAGGAAATTTTACCTCTGAAACAATTCCAACTACTAAAAAACCATAAAAACAGCAATTTGGAAGAATAACCCCAAAAATACATCCTCATTCGAGTTGGAAAGTACGCTAGTATTTTCTCATTTCACTAACAGTTTCCGCCAACAAAATGGCGCTAAGCGGTGACAAAGCGACCTTAGTTCAGGACTAGTCCCAGTCCCTTTGCGCCCAAATTAGTCTCGATTTGCGTCGCTGGATAATCGTGACAGAGGACGCTTGTTTTAATAAACTCAGAGAATTATTTATGTACAGTTCGTTTGTTGTAAAATAACTTTCATGTTGAGACGCACAAAGTGTCTGTTGAAATGTTAATTATTGCACAACACTTTGTTGATGGAAAAAAGTTAATTTCGCTCACGTGCAGTATTAATTCCACTCTTTTTTGCAGCGAATGGATTTTTCTCTTATTGTGCTTTAGTTTTCTCTTGTTCATTGTATTGAATTGTATGAGTTATTACAACTTTTATTGTAGTTGTACTTTATTTTGTACTGGTCAAGTTAAACCAATTTGCTTTATAGTTTTATTTGTAGCTGTCCTAATCTATAGAAAGAATTTATTTTCTGTACCACCAAAATAATCAATGAAATTGAATAGTTGTCAAACAAATAATAAGTAATAAATAAAGGTTTCCACGTGAATATGGCACTTTTACACTGCTTGTCAAAAACTTATTTGCTACGTTTTGAAAATTATTTCAGTTTTTAGTCAAAATTACGCGAAACTGTTTACATGCAATTTTCAAAACAAGTTTATAGATTGATTTGAAAACAATTTCGGCGCATGCGCCTTTGGCTGATGTAAGTAACAGATCCTTTTCACTGCAAATTATTCTTTTTGCCATTTTCCCAATAACATTGTACTACTGCGCACTGTCAGTTTATTTGTAGGTTACTAACACCAAGTAACACAAAGCGACAGAAACGTTATACTATGTACGCATGCGCAATATCGAAACTGAATTAAGTGTTTACATGAGAAATTTTAAAACTAGTTTTCAAGTCAAACCCTTTAAATTTAGTTTCAGTTTGTGAGACCTCAAACCGTTTTGACACTATATACATGGCGTTTTCAATACTCAAAACGTTTTGAAAACGGTTTTAAAACTGCATCTAAACTCTGTAATTATATCATTAAAAAGTTAAAAATATCGAAGATATTTGAACGCATTGATTTTAATGCTTTGTATTTGTTATAAAAGTTTAGGTTCTTGCTAATTGAATTTAAAAAAATATTGTTGCTAATTTATACTTTTAATCCTAGTCGTAATAGTTATTTGTGTATCTAGTCGTATTAGACCGTTGCTAAGGTGTTGTTGTATTGCACTCTATCAGAAATAAGTATTCCTTTTTTCTTTTTCAGAATGACATATTCTGACGCAATTATTATGTTATTGACATTGGAATGAACTTCATAGGCGTGCAGAGGTTTTATTACAAAGAATTTTTATTTTAGTAATTTTATTAAATTCAACAAAAAAAATATAACGTAATAAAAAAACAAGTTACTATTGAAGCCACATGCCTATCAGTTGGTTTTGACCACTCTGTATAGGAAAAATGGTATTAAATTATTATTTTTCTGTTTTTACGATATAACTGTTATAATATTACAGATTTAAAATACTCTTTTCGATTATTCAGATGCCGCGCATTTCATACACTAACCGTACAGATATGAACGCAGATAGGTACACTGAGACTATAAACGAATGCTTACGATACTTGAAAGTTCTCCGAGAAAATAAGCGAAAACGCCTAATATCTCTTACTGATAGAAGGCGGGAAGTAGAGACAATCAAATATGTAAATAAAACAATAGTTAAAGCTACGAGTTACAATAATATTTCAACAATAAGTAGATAATAGTCAGTAATAAAAATTTCTAGAATCGTTCAATAGGAAATTGGTTAATATTTCTGACTTGTTGAACAAAGAACAAGTTATTCTCGGAACTTTTGAAATATAGAATTGAACTTTAAATGAAATGATCATGCATATAAGTTAAAACAATACATCATGGAATAAGTATTCTAGTTTCGAATAAATCTTTTTGATATCTTGACTTATTTAGTTCCAATTTCGAATTTCATAAATTGCTTTCTGAACTATACAAAATTTCTTTTTTTTTTCGTATTAGTAATTCTGTTCTACTTTTGTTTCGAATAATTACACAATCTTTTGTATACCTGGGTTTCTTTTCTTGCTTATATAATTCACATGTTAACACATCCTTTCTTTGCCTAGTTTGCTATTAATAAACCATTCTCATTGTATTGCCCGCGCGAGGATACCGCACATTCAATATTTACACGAAGCGTGTTTGCAAGATTCCTCCTAGTCCTCCAATGACACACTTCTCTGTTCTGTTGGTCCAGGCACCAGCCGCCATCTTTTCATTCGCACCCTCCAGCTAACATCTTATACGAGATCGTGTCCTTCACACACAAACATACATCAGTGTAAATATGGAGATACAAAAATAGAAATGTCATTTCCTACCCATTGCCAACGAAGCAAAGACGTTAAAAAAGATATTGAAGGGACAAAGGACAAGATGAATTTGGAGGACGGACATATTTAAAAAAAATATCGATAGATTTGTTTCTTATAGGTGCATCAGATGCTTGTAACAAGACGAAGTATATGGTGTTAGTATTAATACTTATGTCATTGTATTTACTAATAAAGTAATTTATCGTTTAAAATCACGTGCTCAACGATTTATAAAACTTTGTAATATGTGAGTCAGTCTTTTTTTTTCAGAATACATAGGTATATGGTATATCGATATTACTTGATTTATCGCATATACGCAAGCGTAAATATCTTCTTACCTTTCAAGGATCTGTTGATCTTGAATACATTTATGAAGATATTTCTTGCTTTAACATTATTACCGAAATCTGTGTACAAAGCATATTGGCAAACCCAGCAATGGGTAATATGCCGCAATGATATATTTATTTTATTTATCTAGCGATATTACTTGGTTGTATCTAAAGATTTCTTATTTATACACATTTTTTCTGAAATAATTATTTGACTATTAGAATATACGTAAGTGTTATCCATTATACAGGGAATTTATTTTAACGTGCAACATATGGTCAAGCACTTCCATGGTTACTACACACTACTGTCAAAAAATGACAGCAATGTAATATTTGTCCATTTTAAAATGCAACATATAAAAATTTGTATTTATGTATTTTCAATACTAATTTCCAATAAATTAGCCTACCTACTATTAACAAAAAATCAAAACTTTAATGTAGCACATGTTAACAAACTTTGGCTTACAAAAATTTATAATTTTAATGTAATAAATGTTCAAAAATACCTCCATTCACACTGAGGCAATATCCTAGTCGCTTGTAGAAAGAATTGACACCATTTGTGATGTGTTCTGGAGGTATCTCCTGTGTTGGCAATACTATTTATAATGTTGCATTTTAAAATGGACAAATATTACATTGCTGTAATTTTTTGACAGTAGTGTGTAACCATGGAAGTGATAAACCATATGTTGCATTGTAAAATAAATTCTCTGTATGTAATACTACGAAAAATAAATTAATATAATTTTTGAAAGTCAAATTCAATTAAATTTTGTGTAATGTATAATACCAGATTTAGCTTTCTGTAACACCGTTATTACAAATATGTCTATTATGTATGTATGCATGAGGTATTGTTTTTCTCTTGAAAACGATGATAAAACAAAGGTTATCGCATGATGGGCGTGTAGATTACTTCACGTCGACAATTTAATAATTTACGTGTCTACAAAGATGTAGACGTACGACGTAAACAAGTTCAGGAGCATATACAATGAAGAATGAAGAGATTGTATGTAGATAATAAAATTTGGTTTTATTTACAGTCAAATATTACATTAATTTAAAAAGAGCTTAAGGTACCTATGTACCAAGGAATATAACACATGGAATATCCCTAGATTATTCATATAAATCTATAATTAATATTAAAAATTACAAAAGTATAGTCCAACATAAAATACATTATCCCTAAAATGATACAATTATCCCTAATATTAGGGACAAAATCCGAACGTACAGGGTGTAAATCGAAAAGTAGAACATAGGCGTTTAACATGGGAAATAAGTTTTTCTTTGCGCAAACGTTACCTAATTATTTTATGCAAAAATACCTATAATATAAGTTATGCAGATTTAAATACTGCTAAATCATTTGATACGATTATTTTACCTTCTCATATAAACGTAAAAATTCATTATAAAGTTACAGTTTTTATGAGCTTTTAGTCTACGCAGTGAAGAATTTATGAAAAAAAAAATAACAAATGCGTTGTTTTTAACTATCAATTAAAAGTAAAACAATTTACTTTTTCGTTTTTTGTATTTATTTAGTACTGTAATCGAAATTTAGTTCTAATTGACGTATGTTTATTTTCTGTCATAAATTTTTGGCTGGCTAGACTAAAAGCTCATAAAAACTGCAATTTTATAAATCATTTTTACGTTTACATGAAGAGCTTAAATAATCATTTCACGTGATTTGGATTCAAAATTTAAATCTCTATAAATTTATTTGAAGTATTTTTGCACAAAATAATTAAGTAACGTTTGCGCAAAGAAAAACTGATTTTCCATGTTAAACGCCTATGTTCCATTTTTCGATTTACACCCTGTACATAACCTTACTTCAGTGTCCATTAACAATCATAATCTTTTACTACATTGTTTTCATTGTTTACGCATAAATTTATTGTCTACGCATTGTCGACGCATAGACAGACAGTCAAAGTCGACGCGTAGACGCCCATCTCTAATCATACTAAATACTGAAGATTTGGTCAATGAAACAATAATAATTTTTCCTTATACCGCGTTCCACATATAAGTTGAGTGCACATGCTTTTAACAATATATCTGGCAATGACAGCTCCTTTATTGAAAAATTTGGTATGATAGAAATTATTATCAATCGACATTCGAGAAAAGAGTATATGGAAAAAGCACAAATGAAAATCTGTGGAATATTTTAATTGAACTTAAAATTAATTTCTACTTTAACAATTTTTATGTATTTTCATAACATATTCTGCGCATTCTGTATGTTAATTAATTATATCTGTATTCTTTAGTATATATTATTAAAGACATCAAAAAAATTGTAAAGAGTCAAATATACAGTCGGCATATTAAAAAGTGTAGCGTGAGTCAAGAGGCGAACTTTGGACTACATATGACTGAAGATCTCAAATGTTGTACTTAATACCAATTTTATATGTTTTCGAGTTATAATTTCTTAAATAGCAGTGAAGTATAGCATATTATAATAATTGTCAAAAAATAACCAGTCAATCATTTATTTATTATTGATTGTCTACAACTGATAACTCGAAAGACCAACACGCGTTATTGGTAAATGAGTCTGGAGATCCATGGAATCATCTTTGAAATTTTAACGTTTAAGACAGTGTAACTCGAGAACGAGAACAAATATACTCATATTGATATGTAGTATACATTCTTGCAGTTTGGCATACTCCTCCTAAGTCATCCTCTAATTCTTTGTAAGCAGCTAACTAATGAGGACATTATATTATATGGTATTCATATGTAGTAAATGGAATTGCCTAGAGGTAATATGCTGGCCACATTAGATTTTTTTCCTAACCTTTTCTTTCTATTTCTATGGGCAATAACCTTCCTTTTAAGTCTTCCATTCCCTCTTATCCGTATCCTCTTGAGGAGTGTAATATCCAGGTGTGTATGAGCACATTTTTACTATAGCCGGCAGTGTTTACTGCGGACGGTATTAGCTTGTGTGTCCGCATGAAATTGCCGGCCACTGGGCACCAATAAACCACTGAGATAGTGGAACATCCCCACAGACCTGCAATAGCTTCAGATTACTTCCGCCCAACACAGGCTATATGGATATTTCAACCGTAAGAAACTAAATAAATACTCAAAATGGAAAATAAAATGGAGACTCTTTCAAGGATAGATTTTATTTTTATATTTAATAGGATAAGAATTAAATTTTCTATACCTTCAATTTAAAACTAATATGTTACTACAGTTACTATTGGTCTAGTTATTTTTAGTACTAGTGTTGTAATAGTGTGCATTACTATAAGATATTTTGGTTTGCAAATTTATATTACAAAATTAAAGTAAAATAAGGAAAATTTGAATCAAAGAATTTAGAATTTTTATAAATGAAAATAATTAATCCTAAGTGAAATGCTGAAGTTCATTTTGTGAAACCAATTTCAGTTGATACAGAATAAGGTCAAATGTTCCAATAAATAATCGCATGTTTGAAAATTTCAATTTTTGTTTACCTAAACAACTTGTTCTATAAAGCGCCTAAAATTATTTAATAAAAATGTGTCAGAGTCAAACGTAACAATACAATCATATCCCTTCGGCGGCGGCTACACTGGATGAATTCTTATTTAGGGAAACCGAGGTTTTTACGTAATCTAGCCATGAGGGAAAATAATAGATCTGTTATCCTATTATCTGGTTAATTTAACCGATTACTGAATTTTATATGAAATAAAAAATCGGTTAAACGGTACATCGGTTCAACCGGTGTGGAGTATTATTTATTGAAAGATTGATTTATCCATTGCATTGGTCTAAGGCCCGGTATTTTCATACCTGATTAAACTTTCAGTTGAAAGAAAACATAGATATAGATATTATAGCATACGTTGGAAAAATTATACATGTATAAATTTTTTACAATAATATTTGATTCGTAACTGACGATTAGGTTAACCAATTAACTGGCACTTGAATAACCGATTATTTACCTTTATCCGGTTATCCAGATAACAGGTTGATAGCATTAGGCAGATGTCGTGATAAAATCACGGTTAACTTTATTTTCTGCAGGGTTTGAGAGCAAAATAAAATAATCCAATGCAATGTAAAGTTATATTTTGTTGCTTCTGATATACCCATTTTCTTTGCAATCACTGAAATCACCGAAACTGTTGTTGTTGATGTATTCATTAGTTGCTTCCACAGATTTTGTGCAATTTGAAATTTCCTCAATCCAAATCTAAAATGTTTATACGAAAATTTCATTGTAAATCCAGACAACGCATTTTCCCTATATGTATACTCAAATCAATATTGGGTTTGGTACCAATCATGGTAAGTAAGCAAAACAATTTTATATAAAATTCTTCCTTATTTTGCCAGCATATGTAGAGTCAATTTTTATAAATATCATAAAATTGTTTAGATTTTATATAGCCATCGAAATTTTGACAGCAATGTTAGAAATCTTATTTGACACTTTATTCCAATGTAGTGGAATTAATAAATTCAGAAATTCGTATAAGGAGCAAGAACTTCTTTGCATTAAGCAGACTTCGTTATATAAGGATTCCTTCAAAACCCTGCCGAGAGTTTTATAACAAAATTGTTATTAATAAATAATCCACAGAAACTCTTTCTAAGAATAAGGTATTTTAAAATGGTGACATTTTTACCGTTTTTTAACATAGGCGTCGCTAGAATATATATATATATATATATATATATATATATATATATATATATATATATATATATATATATAAGGAGTATCACTAAGTGAAATTTAAATGTTTTGATAATGTATACTAAAAGTATATAAAATAAGTATCCTAATAATAAATATAAATGTCAAATTTATATTATCTTGTAATGAAAAACTCAAATTAAAAGTAGCACATATTGAAAACGGTCGCCATTTAAAATCCGGTTATGACGTATTCTATATTTTAACTTAAAAAACTTGCTATTAAAATAAACTCTAATTTTATATTTACGTAAAGTTTACATACTGGCAAAGTGGCAAAACAAAAATGTCGAAAAGTGAATCTTGGAATACACGTTTATTGATTGACAATAAACTAAAATGTTAAATACAGTAAACTGACACTTTGAATGACATATGAGAGATGCCAATGTAATAATTTACATCAATTATATTTTGTTTCTGCGCCATAGAAACATATTCTAAGGCCGCATATGTACTTCCAGTGGTATTTAATATTTAATAATATTTTTCGCAGTAAATGATACTTTGTAGAAAAAATAAAAAAATAAGTATCTCTTATTTTTTCATGTAGATTAGTATATAAAATTTTCAAATATTATGATATTGTCAAATGTACCTATACCTTCCATAATTCCTAAAATAATATGTAAGATAATAATATAAAATATTTTAACAAGATTTTTAATCTTTGTCGTTGCACATTGTTGCTATCAAGTTTTATTATTGTTGTCAGCTAGATTATTCATTGTTGTAATCAAGTTTAACCATTGTAAATTGTTTCCATTTATACCGTAATAAAATAAATATTAAAATTAATGCAAGAGGAAAAACATTTCTTCACATTTTGTCGCATCAGGAGAAGGCAACTTCTGCCAATGCCAATACGGAGGTGATTCCCATGTTGTTGCTATGTGATATCAATCATAGAAGGATCCACTTATTCTTTCTCGATGGTTCGTAAATGTATTTTTATTTAAGGATACCGTAAAACTAAAGCAGGTCAACGGAATCCCGAATTAAGAACTTCATATATTCTGGCCTTCTTGGATGAGTGTCGTAGGTACCAAACATAATAATTTTTGTTATGAGTTTCTTAATGGATAACGCAATGAGTAACAATTTATTCCAAGTAAATCATTGAAATTTACAAATTATCGTACGTATCCGTATGAGTTGCGTGTGAATGAAAGGATATTTCGTACACCCTGGAACAATGCGTGGGAGTATGGGAGGACATGGAGAGTGTGAGATAACAGGATACAGGACACAGTTCGTGTCGCCTGACAGGACTCGGCGACTAAAACGTTCATCCCGATTAATCCATCAACGTGTAGCGGGTACAGGCTTGGATTGCGAAAAAATAACGCTACGTTGAGGTGGAATATGAGAAAAAACTGGATACGGAGGTTCAGTTAATTTGAGGAGGATATTTAAAGTATTATAGGATAATGTTAGCATGTATAAAAGTGAGAGGTATTATAAAGATATACTGTAGATTTTTTGCTGAGTCTGTCTGTACATGTTTTTAACTCTATAAAGGACACGCAATTTTTCTGAAAACCAGTCTACCCATTTGGTAAATTAGGACGACCTACTCTGTGTCCAATGTGAAAAGTTAAAATACGCTTAAAACATTTTTTTGTTCCTGATATAGAGCTAATATATATATATATATATATATATATATATATATATATATATATATATATATATATTGTTCCAAATAAAAATAATGTCTAAAAAACATAAACATAATATAATAACAACCTTGTCTCAGAACTGTCCACTAGAACCGATTACCTAAAGTACACAGCCACACGAACCCACATGATATATATTCTTTTTGTCACAGCTAAATAAAAGAGTAGAAGGCGTAAATGTATGGAACTGGAATGATTTCTTTACAACTGAACATACTTTAGAAGTTGTGCTCCCTTCATTGTTGTAACTGGCTTCTTTAAAGAATTAAATGTTCATTATTGAATTAATTTCCTTTAACATAATGATTGGTAGAAAGTCTCCAACTGCTTTATTACCCACCCTTGCCCTGAGTGGATAATAATTATGGTAAACGATACAAATACAAAAACTATAAAACTGGGCGACAACGTTAATTTATGGACGATACGAAAAATCTTGCTACTATGCCCAGATTTTAAACCCGTGAAAGTAATGGCGAGAGCGGCGTAACTCAGTGGTAGGTTAGGGGTGAGTTTTACGTAAAGAAAAGGAAAAGGGCGCCAGTCGAAATAAAATTCAGCCCCTCTCAACCGAACGTGTTTCGACGCACGGCACGGAACTGGGAAAATGAGGTAATAAGGAAATATAGTGATGTTCACGGTAATGATAATAGGGGAGTGTACTTCGAACATAAACTCGGTACGTAAAATAAAACGAATATTTAATAGGCGTACTTCTACAAACATAAAAACCTTAAGTCCGGTTCGCGGGAACATTCAAATAATTTAGTAACAAGGCAACACTGACTTGTGCGCTTCTGCGAGCGGTTGGTATTGACAAAAAAGTAACTAATATTCCAAGATGGCGCGGCGATGATGTGGGCGTCTTTGGCCAAAGAATACGCGTCAATCGCAGTAAATAAACAACTTGTACGGTATTCTAACCTAAACGAAGTCGTTCGCAGATTCGTACTCCAGTTTACAAATGAATTAAATATACAAGTCGACCGCGAATCGGCTTGGTAAACAATGGTGTACGTTGAACAATTATATAAAGAGTAAGTACAACTAATATAGATAATCGATCTTGACATTACATAATAAACATGAATGTAGGTTATGAAATATGACAGTGTGTTTGAAATAAATGAGTTAAACAACAGGGAAGCCGTTGTCCCAATAAATAACATGGAATAATAAAGTGAAAGACTCTTATCTGGTCGCTGGGTTGACACGGCTGGCTGTGGATGTGGAGGCGACCGGTGACACCAAAAGCTCCAATCGCAGACGAGGTGTGCGCAGATAGCCAAACCAGGTTGCACCAGGTGGTTTCCCCACAAGTACAGGAAACTGTGATGGCGAATAGTGGTAGTAACTTCCAGATAATCAGTCGTAGGCGTCAAACAGCACAGGTATTTCATCAACGGAAGCTGAACAATCAACCTTGAGGTTTGATACGTGATGTACAATTCGTGATCGATGTATACAACGTCTCAATCGATGGGGTGACGTCACGATAGACGTAGCGAGAATAAAATCGATAATTGTACACGTAAACGTGACAAGACGGTAACGTCAAAAGAACGTAACCCGAAAATAAAACCAAAAATAAAAAAAAAATAAAAAGCCTAAAAAGAACGATTACTGTTAGAACTCGAGGCGATGAAAATATGAAGAACGGTAAGTAAATCACAAGTGCAAACTCACCTTAGCTAGTGGGCGGCTTTAAAAGTAAATTCTGTTGCAGGACTGTGTGTATTAAATCCCGAATACACGGAGGAACCACTCTGTTCCAGAAAATTAGTTGCAGTACAAAAATTCCCTCACACGAGGATAATATTTCGATAAACGATAAAAACGGTAACTTCAGCGACACCAAAATTGTACGTGCAACTCCACAGGCTGCTAACGAAGAAGACTTGAAAAATGAAGATTTTGCAATCCTTTACCAAAAAAACACGTTAAATCTTTGCACAAGCGTCGGTGGGGGTCGTTCACCTGGCCTTGAGAATGAACTAGCCGAGTTGGTCAAGATGACGAAGACGACCGCAACGCGGGGACGTCATCAAGGTTGACTGAGAAGTAGGCGTAAGAGAAAATCGACATGTAACAACCCCACCCTTACCTCCATAGGATATTTTCTCTGAAAATTTCCGAAGACTGTGCCTCGAACACTAACTAACAGACCGACAAAACATAACAAAAATAATCCTAAATCGAAACCTAAATCTATAACCAATGTCCATAGCTGAAGTAGTCGGCAACGAAAGCGGTAAGTAAACAACGATGACGATAACTAGGTCGGTTCATGATCGTGGGGATGTGCTTTCAGGTCTTTGCTGCTCCAGGTTCCGCGCAAGACGTTATCCTGAAGATCCTTGAGCTGGTACGTGTCGGTGGAGAGTCTTTTATGTATCATAAATGGTCCGATGTACTTGTCTGCCAGTTTCGCCGTGTAGTATTGCGCGGCGTTGGACAAGACGTAGTTCTTTCTCCACACCAGCTGATTGGGGTAGAAAGACACTTCACGATGACGTAAATCATATCTCGCTTTAGCCCTTACGTAAGATTTCTGTAAGCGAGTTCTCACATCGTTATATAATTTGCTGAAACTACATGCCCTACTTTTTAGTTCGTCATGGTCCCTCTTAAATTTTATGTCTTCGTCGAGCTTCGCTTCCACGTCGTCATTACCCATGAGCACAGCCTCACGCCCGAAATTTATAAAGTATGGAGTGTGTCCTGTTACTTCATGTTTAGCTGTACGAAGAGCACACGCAACTTTGGGTAAGTATTTGTCCCATTCTCGATGATTGTCTGACACATATGAAATCAACATCGTTTTCAGGACTCGGTTGATGCGCTCCGTCGGATTAGCTTGTGGATGGTAAAGCGATGTATAAGACGACTTAATGTTATACGAGTCGAGAAGTCTCGTATATTCACGTGACCGAAACTGAACTCCATTATCCGAAATTATGGTACGTGGTGCACCAAACATCAATATGACGTCATTCTCCAAATGACGCACGACGCTCTGGGCCGTAGCCTTCCTAAGGGGGAAACACAAGCTGAATTTGCTGAAACAGTCAGCGACTACAAATACATAATTGTATCCGTGCGATGATCTCGGTAAGGGGCCAATAATATCGGCGCAAATGACCTCCCAAGGCCTGGAAATCAGTGAGTGGCCACCCATTCGTCCAGGGGGCGTTCTCTGCACTGGTTTGGCTTTAATACACGTCACACAGCAACGCACGTATTTCGTGATATCAGCACGCATTTTTGGCCAATAGTAAGACTGCGCAACACGATGAAAGGTCTTAAATCCACCAAGATGACCACTAGTGGGAACATCGTGACATTGTGACATGATCATTTTTCGTTTGTCCTTCGGCACAACCAACTTCCACTGATGTACTCCTCCAGATAATTCTGACCAATCCTGTTTTACGAACTTATACAACTTGCCATCTGTGACACGGAAATCAGGTAAACGTTCGGGATTTCGTAAAACAGTGTCGTAAATTTTTCTATACCATGTATTATTGGTTTCATATCCCTCGATAACATCAATATGCGGTACGAAACGAGAAAGGGCATCTGGAACCACATGTTCTTTACCAGGTCGGTGAATTATCGTGAAGTTGTACTGCTGCAAGCGGACGGACCAACGAGCAAGACGACCGGTCGGATTCTGTAAATTGGAAAGCCATTTCAAAGAAGCGTGATCGGTAATTACGGTAAAATGACTTCCTTCGATATAAGGGCGTAATTTCTCAATCGCAAACAAAACAGCTAGACATTCTTTTTCGGTAGCCGAGAAATTTCGTTCTTGACGTGTCAATGACCTACTTAAATAAGCGATAACTTTATCACCATCATCGTGCTCTTGCGTGAGTACAGCACCGATTCCAAAATCCGAAACATCAGTCTGCACCACAAATTCTTTTTCAAAATTTGGACATGATAATACAGGAGCGGAAATAAGACAGTTTTTGAGCTGTTTCCATGACTCTTCACAGCGAGAATCCCAAGCAAATTTAATGTTCTTGCGCAAGAGGTTGGTGATTGGCGCAATAATCGTCAAGAAGTTTGGGATGAAGCGGCGGTACCAAGACGCCATTCCCACGGCACGACGTACTTCTGACGTATTTCTCGGCGCTGGGAACTCTACTATAGCGCGAACTTTCTCGGGATCGACATGAAGACCAAACTTGTCTATTACGTAACCAAGATACTTGAGCTCGTCACGGCAAAAATTACATTTATCTTTGCTTAAGGTAAGTCCTGCATCCATCAGTCGCTTTAAGACAATTTCTAAAATTTCTAAATGTTTTTCATAGGTGTCTGATACGATGATGATGTCGTCTAGGTACACGAACACATACGGCTGTAGATCGTGACCTAGAACGCCGTCAATAAAACGCTGCCAAGTGGCCGGAGCGTTATGTAGGCCAAACGGTAGTCTCTTAAACTGGAATAAACCACGATTGGGTACTGTAAAAGCAGTATAAGGACGAGAACCTGTTTCCAGCGGTATTTGCCAATAGGCTGACTTAATGTCGAGAGAGGATAAAAACTTAGCGTCCCTTAACTTGTCTAAAGTCTCGCTAATATACGGTAAAGGGTAAGCATCTCGAGTGGTGACTCCATTTAACTTGCGGTAATCTACACAAAATCTATAACTGCCATCCTTTTTTAGGTACTAGGAGGATAGGTGAAGACCAAGGGCTGTTTGAGCGTTCTATAATGTCGTGCTTCAACATCTCCTCTAACTCTTTGTCGACGACCTTCTGCATAGCCGGTGATATGGGGTAGTATCTCTGCTTGATAGGTGGGCTATCCGTACGTATAACATGCGATACTAAGCTCGTGCAACCAATCTGATCCGGTTGTGTGTTTCAAAACATCTTGTCAATCAGCGAGCTCAGTTGTTGTTCCTGTGTGGAGTATAATGCAGAGCGTGACGTAATTACTTCATTGAAAACGGCAGGTGGTTCAGCAGAGAACGTCCAGTCTCCTCTACGTAAATCTGGCACGATACCCATAGTTCTCCAAAAATTTGTGCCAAGAATCAACTCATGCGGAAGCTCCGGGACGACGAGAACATCTACAACTTTAACTGTCTCTCTCAAACGAAATTGAACGGTAATACTGCCTAAACAACGACAACGTTGCCCATTCGCTACGGTACAATACGAAATACTTTTCTTAATCGGTAAATTTATATGACGTAAACGATCCCAACCTACTTTACCAATAATTGTGCATGAAGCACCTGAATCTAACAGACCGAGAAACGGTTCATCATAAATATGGACATTTAAATAAGGACGTTCGTCATCCTTCGCGTGAGCGATAATAAAATCAAGGACGTGATTAACTGGAGTCGATTTGAAATCAGGGTGCCGCGAGAAACGACTCACTTCCGCGGCTTGTTCGCGTTTCCCGAACACGTAGGACAGGTATTCACCGTGAAATTTACTTTTCCGCATCGGTAACAGTACATTTTACGCTGTCTTAAATCACAGCCTGCAGCGCGGTGTCCTGGCTGATCGCAGTTCCAACACTTACGTGAGTGTGGATTAGGCGTGGCTTTCTGTGTGTCCTGATTTCGAGGATTTTCGGGACGAGAATCGATAGGAGCAGCTTGATGTTCGCTGTCCGCATATACGTACGCTAGATCTGGCTCGTAAGATTGTCCACGGCGAGGTGGAGGTACGTATGCTTCAACTGACACTTTTCTTGCTTCTAATTTGCGACATAACTGTAGCAGGTGCGGTACGGATTCGACGTCAATAAGGCCAAGCTGAGTTTGGTAGAAGGGTGCGATATTCCGCAGCAGTATTCGTAGCTTCTGCTTCTCGGAGAGTTTCGCTCGTAGACGTGAGAACAGTGTCGTCATTGCTGCAATGTAAATCCCTATGGGTTCACGACGCCCTTGGATACGTCTCTTAATCTCATCTACTAGCTTCTCCTCATAGTCAATAGGCTGGAATTCTTCCCGTAAGCCTTCTATCAACTCATTCCATGAGGTAAAGGTCTGCTTATTAGCCCTATACCACATTAACGCTGTTCCTTCCAGCAGGTCGACAGCGGTATGCAGCAGCTCGTCACGTGATACATTTCTTGCAACCCGTAATTCGTCGACTCTCTCAACGAAAGCGTTCACCGACATTTGTCTTGTGTCGCCCGAGAATTTAAAACCCCATTTGGATACGGGTACCGATTTTATCGTCATTCGAGCTGGAGGGGGATCTGAATCTGTATCCGAGCTCGAAGATGCGGAATCTTTATGTTCTCGAATCGTGTTAAGAAAACTAGTCTCGTCAATAGCGGTAGAATTTCTCTTAAATGTTTTAGCACTTGATTTCAACTCAGATTCGAGAATTGCTAATCTTACTAACAGTTGAGACCGCTTTGCGCGATCTTCATCAGATAAAGGTTCGCTATTATTAACACGACCGACGGCATGCGCAATTTTCGTAATAATCTTTCGATATTCCGGTGATGACTTTAATCCGGCAAATTCTCGTATCATTTTACTAATCTCATTCATTTTCTCTTCCAGAGCGATCACATCTTGTTCAAACTTAAAAGGGTACTTAGGTCGTGTAAACGAAGCATTGTGTTCTATTTTGAGAACACTACGTAAAGATTTCCTCATTTGGTCGCAAGAACTCTCTGCTTCGGCAATGCCTCTAACCTTAACTTCGTATGTCAGTTCATCCTTCGACAACCTGTTAATCTCATATTTTCCGTCCATGATCGCAACTTCAAATATAATTCCCGAAAAACAATAAATAACTAACTAACTAATCCTAAACCCAAAACTGTACCTAAAAGTATTCTAAACCTTCCTAAAATTATCCGAAACTAAACTAAAACTAACTAAAGCGAAATAAACTATCCAAAAATCGAAACTGTTTTTATTCTCCGATACGATAACGAAATGACACTAAATGTTTGTTGGCAGAACACCCTATTAACAAAAAAAATTCCTTAAGCGAAAGTCCACGTTGGATATAACAAGGCCCTTGAGTTGGGCAAAAACAAAGAAAATGGCCGGTACGTTGGGCAAAACCAAAGAAAATGGCTCTCTAGTTGGGCAAAAACAAAGAAAATGGCCGGTACGTTGGGCAAAACCAAAGAAAATGGCCCTCTAGTTGGGCAAAAACAAAGAAAATCGCCGGTACGTTGGGCAAAACCAAAGAAAATGGCCCCACGTTGGACGCCACTTTTTATTACCCACCCTTGCCCTGAGTGGATAATAATTATGGTAAACGATACAAATACAAAAACTATAAAACTGGGCGACAACGTTAATTTATGGACGATACGAAAAATCTTGCTACTATGCCCAGATTTTAAACCCGTGAAAGTAATGGCGAGAGCGGCGTAACTCAGTGGTAGGTTAGGGGTGAGTTTTACGTAAAGAAAAGGAAAAGGGCGCCAGTCGAAATAAAATTCAGCCCCTCTCAACCGAACGTGTTTCGACGCACGGCACGGAACTGGGAAAATGAGGTAATAAGGAAATATAGTGATGTTCACGGTAATGATAATAGGGGAGTGTACTTCGAACATAAACTCGGTACGTAAAATAAAACGAATATTTAATAGGCGTACTTCTACAAACATAAAAACCTTAAGTCCGGTTCGCGGGAACATTCAAATAATTTAGTAACAAGGCAACACTGACTTGTGCGCTTCTGCGAGCGGTTGGTATTGACAAAAAAGTAACTAATATTCCAAGATGGCGCGGCGATGATGTGGGCGTCTTTGGCCAAAGAATACGCGTCAATCGCAGTAAATAAACAACTTGTACGGTATTCTAACCTAAACGAAGTCGTTCGCAGATTCGTACTCCAGTTTACAAATGAATTAAATATACAAGTCGACCGCGAATCGGCTTGGTAAACAATGGTGTACGTTGAACAATTATATAAAGAGTAAGTACAACTAATATAGATAATCGATCTTGACATTACATAATAAACATGAATGTAGGTTATGAAATATGACAGTGTGTTTGAAATAAATGAGTTGAACAACAGGGAAGCCGTTGTCCCAATAAATAACATGGAATAATAAAGTGAAAGACTCTTATCTGGTCGCTGGGTTGACACGGCTGGCTGTGGATGTGGAGGCGACCGGTGACACCAAAAGCTCCAATCGCAGACGAGGTGTGCGCAGATAGCCAAACCAGGTTGCACCAGGTGGTTTCCCCACAAGTACAGGAAACTGTGATGGCGAATAGTGGTAGTAACTTCCAGATAATCAGTCGTAGGCGTCAAACAGCACAGGTATTTCATCAACGGAAGCTGAACAATCAAACTTGAGGTTCGATACGTGATGTACAATTCGTGATCGATGTATACAACGTCTCAATCGATGGGGTGACGTCACGATAGACGTAGCGAGAATAAAATCGATAATTGTACACGTAAACGTGACAAGACGGTAACGTCAAAAGAACGTAACCCGAAAATAAAACCAAAAATAAAAAAAAAATAAAAAGCCTAAAAAGAACGATTACTGTTAGAACTCGAGGCGATGAAAATATGAAGAACGGTAAGTAAATCACAAGTGCAAACTCACCTTAGCTAGTGGGCGGCTTTAAAAGTAAATTCTGTTGCAGGACTGTGTGTATTAAATCCCGAATACACGGAGGAACCACTCTGTTCCAGAAAATTAGTTGCAGTACAAAAATTCCCTCACACGAGGATAATATTTCGATAAACGATAAAAACGGTAACTTCAGCGACACCAAAATTGTACGTGCAACTCCACAGGCTGCTAACGAAGAAGACTTGAAAAATGAAGATTTTGCAATCCTTTACCAAAAAAACACGTTAAATCTTTGCACAAGCGTCGGTGGGGGTCGTTCACCTGGCCTTGAGAATGAACTAGCCGAGTTGGTCAAGATGACGAAGACGACCGCAACGCGGGGACGTCATCAAGGTTGACTGAGAAGTAGGCGTAAGAGAAAATCGACATGTAACAGCTTATGTGAAAATAATCACAATTATGTAAAATAAATAAATAAATATATCATCATGGTATATTACCCAATGCTGGGTAAAATGAGATATGTTATAAAATATTCATATACTAATTAATTTTAATTCATTCAGTATTTACATTTACATTTCTACTACTAGACTGTAACTCGTAAGCCTTGAGTAGCGAAACATGCTTGACGTAATTTACCAAACTAAGCTTAAGGGTTCAAAGGTTATATTATAAGTTGACATTACTGCCCTTGTGATCTGTCAATTAACTTATATGAGCACATTTTAAGAAAAATTTAATAATTATTAATTATACGTGAACTTGCAGTTCAAAACCGATATGAAAAAGGATTTGATTTTTCAGGTTATGTTCATAAATCCATGGCATTTTAAATCATCTGATGTTACATACGTGAAATAATCACTAGTATTTAATAGTTGAACAATAAAACTAATTCTTTTTGCAAAATTATGGAAAAAAAATCTGATGTGGCCAACATATGACCTCCCGTCAATTTCATATTTTAAATAGCAATGAACTTTAAGTAAAGTATCACGGTTTATAAATTGTATCCAAAATCTAATATGTTGTTCCCCTTCATATAAAAGTCGTAAATACTAAATTTGACAGGTTTTGGAGTATATCATAATATATTTTTCACGAGAATCTGTTCAGAGCTTCAAGTAAAGTATCACTTCTGCTTGATTAATTTTAGCCAAAATCTACTATGTTATTCTAATTGACATAAAAGTCTTTTCATTAAAAACTGTTATGAGCTTCAAGTAAAGTATCACTTTCATTTATCCAATTTTGCCCAAAATCTAAGCAACTCGTTATATGAATGCAAGAAGCTTAAATACGGCGAATAGATATATTTGGAAGTTTTTTATGAGTAAAAATAGTAAAAACGTGTTGTGGGTAGTGATGGGTCAATTCCCCAAACCGAATGATGGGGAAAAATTCCCGGAAATTCTCGGGGAAATTCCCAAGAATTTTTATTTATATTCCCTAGTAATTTCAAATATTGTGTAGCACCACAATATTTGTGGACTGAGTAACAGCAGGTAACAGGCAGGTATAACGCATAAACATACAAAGCAAAACTGGGTCAATATTATCAAAAATAAAATTTAAAAAAAATATCGGGGAATAAAAGTCAAATATTGTTCCTCGCAAATCGTAATTGCAGGAATTTCCGGGAATATTTTCAGAAAAAAACTAAATTCCTTACGGGAATTTTTTAGCGGCACATTACTAGTTGTGGGGACCTTAATTCGTGCTTATTTACTGAAAACTCACCATCGAATTTTTGCACGATTACATTACCTCCCTTACTTACGGTATAACGGGAGGTAAAAACGTTAAAACATGTGTACGAGTATTACACGTTCAGAAATTGCTTCACATTTAGAGTACTGGTACTTAAAATTCGAAACAATTATCGCAATATCAATAAATATAACAAAGAGCAATATGAAGAGTACTGTTTTCATTTTGAAATTGAATGAATGAAAGGTTGTCATTTTTAAAGAGTCCGTCCTCTCGTTTAGTTATTCGGCATGAGAATGTTTTACAGATTTTCCCCTCCTGGATGACATATTATGATTGTTGTCAAGTGCCGCGCGACTGACCGATGCGACATGAAGGGACGCTGGAATGTCCAATGACATGTTTTTGCGTCATTTTAATTTATTTTTCCTCTTAAATTTTTGATTGCATTGTTTGAAATGGTCATATTTCGGGTTGTGGTTTCAAAATATTTTTTTAATTAAAAACGCAAAAGGCACAAAAATAAATTAATATAATGAAAGTAAGTTGAAATTAATGATCAAAAGCAAAAACTCTCCGCCTAAGCCATTGGTTTGTTAAAGCTCTTTTCGTAACAAAAAGCTTATTATAAACACAAACAAAATTCTCTGCACATATTTTTCTCCATCTCGGAGCGTATTACGGGACGCCGACATAACTTACAACCCAAATTAAAGGGCATGGACCCTTATTTATAGTTGGCGTTGCCGCCCTGAACAATACTTCATTATTACGACACCCGAAAGCACGGGTAGGACTCCTCAAAATGGATTACTTACTCTATTACAGCCAGTGATTTAGCACATTAGCTCCAGAACTACGTTAGACATTTTTTATCACGAATCTTTTTTACAAAAATCCTTCGCTTCATAGCCAAATTTTTTTATAAAGAGGTCAAAGGGAAATAATTTATCGAATCTACGAAGTCATCCCTAATGACAATTTTTGGGAATGTATTTTTTAATATATTTATTAACACTTTATATTACGTTTAATTAAAATTATGCTCCTTTTTTTAGCATTTTTGATCTGTAAAAAGCAATCTGAAAAATTGTACATCGTATGATTTCTATTAAAAATTTGTGCCATTTTCCGGTATTTTGATATTTGTATGTAAAATTTTGAATAATTTTGTTGTCATTTAATTTTTATAAAGAATCAGATAAACAACTATGAGATATAATTTTAAACCCTAAATTTAAAGCTGAATTTGTGTTTCTCGAATTTAAAAAGATATAGAACTGCGCTTTGAACAGTTATTCAAAAGATTCTAAATACAGTGAAAGCTCTATGGCGGATGTTTGTGGTAACCAACGCAATTCCAATGTTAATAAATTAATATCTTCTAAACAAGCTTTCCCCTTGAATGGCCGTGAAAAAATTTTTCTTGACAGTTTTGTTGCGTAAGCAGTATTTTCATGTACAATAAATACAGTAATGGAGATGTTTACAATGATTGGTAAAAGAGGAATTCGTTAACTTTGAAAAAAAAAAATAAAAAAAAAATAGATAAGTAAGTAATAACATATACAGGCTGTTCATTTAAGTGGTATACTATTGCTAACTCGAGAACTATAAGAGCTACGAGGTCGGTTAAATTAGCAAACAATTTATATTTTACTAGACTATTTTAATGAGCGTAAAAGTAGTTTTCAAATTGTGTGGACCAACTTAGTTATTTTAAATGGGATCATAATTTTTTTGTTTATTTCTTTATTAGACAGAGAATTTTATTCTGAATCAAGTGATATAATATTTTCATACCCTCGCATAACGATTTTTTAAAGAAATATGCTATTTAATATACAACGGTATACTTAAAAATTTGCCATAAATTATTATATAAAATCTGAAAAAATAACCTTGTATTATATGCACATTATGATATGCACTGGTGTGACTCAGAATTTGAATTAAAAACAAAGCAAATAAATTTGTTGTTGAAATTATTAACTTTATTACTATTAACATTTAAGAACCTGACAAAAAAAATTTTTGTACAGATCTGCATTAATACCTTTTGTACATATGTATTTTATCGATAAATTTGTAAAATTATCTATAATTTAAATCCCGAAGTCAACGCTTTAAACAAACAAAACTCCTTGGTTACGCAGTTGTTCAAATCAAATGTATGTAATTGGCAGATAAATATCACTTTCAAAGAACTAATCATTTCAAATTAGTAATAGTAACGTTTTGAAAAGAAGAAAGTAAATAGAACAATAGGAAAGGATATCAATACAGTTTCCAACATAAGTAAATATAGGTATGTATTTAGATTATTAAAAATTAACGATTCACAAAAAAGTTTAAGATAATCCTCATCTTTGGATTAGTGAATTATATTCTATCCCGGTATTTAAAATTTCATTTTATTATCAAAAAAGGTAGTTACTTGTATTAGATTGGACTATATTTTAAGAAATAAACTGCCAAAATTAGAGTAAAATTCGCTAATCCTAAAATAAGGATTAGCTTCATATTTTTTGTAACTCGGTCTGAATATGGCGGGAGGTATTATGTTGGCCACACAATTATATTGTCATTATTTTTTAGATATTTATTAATTTAAAAATATGAAAATTAGTATAATTAGGTAGAAATGTATAGTCCATAATGGAAAGAGTGTTTCGTAATTTTTTAAAGGAAGTTATTGAGTTTCATACTCAACTGACTATAAATCTGAAATGGATAGTAGGTAGTTTTTTATCACTGTGATCTATGAGATATGAGATCTATTAAATATGACATTGGCTTAACTTAGTTTCTAGAAACAATTCCATATATAGTTGAGTCGAATCTTATTACAATAATTGCAGCTGGACATTCACATAATGTGTTAGCAAATTACGTCCTCCTCGCAGAGTTAACTAATACCTACTGTTCTGAGCTATGCGAATCTGACATAGAGGGTATTTCAGAGGACAATGACCAGTAAAAATACCTGTCTTAGTTCTATGGTACTTTTTGCTAAGAGCTATAGCTGTTTGGCGTTTATCGATGAGGGTGAAATTAACACTAAAATATGAGGCTGTGACATGGACTCCTCGCAGTTTTTCTTCTTTATAGGATTTTAAAGATTCCACGTGCCCACGAGAAGGTTTAGGCACATAAAATGGTAATTTGGGTCTTCTTGCACCTCCTATAATAGTGTTTAGTAATGTGTACATAATATGGGATATATTTCGGTACACATTACAATCTCATCACCTCTTATTGTAGGCATTTAACGTGCACCGACTTTCTGTGCCCAAAATACCCAAACGTACACAAAATAAAAATGAGGATATGTTTGGGCGTAAAAAGTTTTATACGTTGAGTTATTAATGTTATATACAGAGAAATATACAATTTCAGCCTTTAAATTAACGTACATGGTGTAAATTTTGAACACAATTATAAAGGTACACATTAAATACCTACGCCATACGAGGTGATGACCTTCTAGCGTGTACCTACTTACCTACATTTCATATTAGGTACATATTAACTGCTTTAATGTAATAATGTACAGGGTGCGGCAGAGTAACCTCCATAGTTTTAATATGGCATTGTGAGACGAGTAGAGGTCGTAAAAGGGTGGGTGTAGTGTCTACGGAGACAGGTGGTTGGGAAGTTTCTGTTACAAAATATTCAATCGTAAATATAACGGGGAAGAACGAGCAATGCGCTTTTATCGTGGAAAGCTATATCGGTGAATGTAACCGCCGGCCAGCGCCTGTTTTAAAACCCCATCAATTAACAGTTCTGGTCCGAAAATCGATTACGTTGTTGGTAATAAATAAACTTTAGGGAAACAGGATCTGTTGTCAGGAATGGACGTGGACAACCATGGACTGCTCGAACACCTGAAAACATCGACGCAGGGAAATCGGGCAATTTCCATTAATTCCGAGAGTGTGTGAGCCTGCCCCTGTTCTTGAAGAAATTGGCCTGGAAAATGTCTGGTTTCAGCAGAATAGAGCCAAGGCCTTCACAGCTCGAGCATCATTGTAGGTTTCGAGAAAATGTTCTCCGGTCGCTTGATTTCCCTGAAAGGCGATGTGCTTTGGCCCGCGCACTCGCCATATTTAACATTGTGCAACTTTTCTGTGGGGTCAACTCAAAGCTGAGGAACCTGCAAACCCTAAAAGTGGCAATCCGCACAGAAATGTTCGAAAGAATTATGCGAAAGCTCATAAGTCGCTTGTAACAGTGTTTGAACAATGAGTGATACCACTTGGTCGATATTATTTTTAAAACTACATGAGATAAAACTTCCCATGTGTGAAAATATTTTTTTTTCGAAATCGACTTTAAAGTACACGATATCACTCCGCGAAGTTAGCCAAAATAGTAGCTAAAGTTAAACTTTACAGACTTATGTCAAAATTTAATTTTTCTATTTCGGTGTTCTTATGAGTCTGTAAAAGCACTGTTTATCACTGAAAACACGACGTTTAGAAGATCTATGAGCGTACTGTTTTTGGCGCCTTTCGTATTGTAGAGGTGGTAGTCATGACAGATGAATTACATATAACCTCAAAATGCTAAGTTGTTTATGTTTAAATATTACTTCTAATTATTGATTTTTATCGTTTCTCCAGGTGATGGGACAAGAAAGAAGAGGAATTTAGAGCTATATCTGTGTTAGTTCAGAAAGAAGAATCTGTGAAGTTAAAATCTTTCAACTAAAAAATTATTAAACAAGAAACAATGCGCTCAGATTTACTTTGTCAAAGCAATTTAAACGGTTTTATTTGTTACAATTTCATTTTATGGTAATATTGCTATTTTTAGCTGATTGTTTTGTTATATCAGGCAGGTTTTGGAATGTATGGTGCACGTTACTTGAAATATTGACACTGTCAACTCAGTTTGTAGCTACTTGCAAGTAAATATGAAAATTTTACGATCCATGATTTTCAATTCCACGTCGAGACGAACTGTTCGAATATTCAATTTTTAAATATGATTTAGACATAAGTGCCATATACAAATACAACATATGTTTTGTATTGAAGAGTGTAAGAACAGTTGTTGCTGTTATGTCTGCAACTGAGCAGTGGATATATTAACAAAATGGCGGAATGTAAAAGTGTAGATAAATAAATTCTTCATTAAAGTATTTAATTATTTAAAATGTTTTATTTTTATTTATTACAATAACTAACACAAACCAGCGATACCGATTCGTTATTTGATAAATTTACCTTTATTACAAGATATGTCAAATTAGGTGGTTCATTAATAAACCGGTGGATTACATTGTAAGTATTGGTTTGCCTCTTCGATAATTATATAATGCTTGATACAATATTTTAATGTAAACGATCAATCAGAACCGCACAATACACAAACTGTCAAAATGTGAAATTTCAATTATTAGCGGGAAATGCTACCAACATAACTGACAAAAAACACTGAGACATATTTTTGGCAAGTCCTTTTTAAAAAAATCTAGATGTAAAATTACCTCAATAGAAAAAATAGTATAAAAAACATGTATCATAAGGCCTGTTAACGCACTCGTCCTTTGTAAAACTTGGACTCGTACGTTAACAGATTGCCTTATGATACTTGTGTTTTAATGTACTATTTACATACTCATCTGTCAAACTTTCTAACTCCTGTAATAGCTATTTATGTAATAAGTTGCGAAAGAAACACATCTAGTGCTTAAAACACGATTTCGCAACGTATTCGATACAAGATTTTTTATACTAACGTTTTAAAACAGATTATTTATATTTATTCTCAAATGTCAACATTTTGAATTTTTCAAAATTTAAAAGTAGGCAGGCATCAGTTTCATCTTTTTGTTGCTATGGGATTCAATATGTTGTTTAATAAACATTGATGTCAACGTGCTCGGTGTATAATTTTTCTTGAGAATTTTTGGTAATAAATTTACTTAAAATGAGTGACTCAGAGATTGACTCTGATATTGAAAATGGTGCAGAGGCTGCCTTGGCTACACTGGTTCCAGGAAAATCAAAAAAATTGTATGAAGAAACTTACAAAAAATTTGACAGTTGGTGTGCGGAGAAAAACGTTGGACACATTACAGAAAAGGTAGTTTTAGCCTATTTTTCGAAATTATCATCCATTTATAAGCCATCCATTTTATGGAGTAATTACTCTATGCTCCGAACTATGATATACCTTAATAAGAATGTAGATATAAGAATATTTACCAATCTTATTGCATTCTTAAAAAAAAAAGCTAGTGGATATAAGCCTAAAAAATCAAAAATATTCACTGGCAAAGGTTGTGTTAATTGTTGGAATCTATAGGGCATGTCGCCGGGAGGAACTTACGTTTTTACGTTTAGGAGATATTGAAGATTCTACTTCTTTCATAAAAATTAATATTCCAAATACTAAAACGAATATTTCACGATTATTTATGATAACTGAAGGGTTTATCGATGGAATCAACTGTTTAGCAATGTTTCGCAAGTACGCACAACTTCGACCTACTCATACTGAACATCAACGGTTTTTTCTAACCTACAGAAATTTTAAGTGTTGCACGCTTCCTGTAGATATAAATACCATAGGTGGTATACCTAAAAAATTGCAGAGTTCCTCGGCCTCCCAAATGCTAAAGAATATACCGGGCATTGCTTTCGACGGTGTTCTGCAACATTGTTGGCTGATTCGGGAGCAGACATTACAGTGCTCAAGCGACATGGAGGGTGGCGTTCAAGTTCTGTTGCTGAAGGCTACGTTGAAAATTCTTTGGAAAATAAGAAAGAAATTTCAGGAAGAATTTTGGGAGAAAAAGAAACAGCAATTAAAAAAACAAAAATTGTCGACAAAGAATCAGAATCCAGCAGCACATCTACTTCAGTTTCTACCCACATTGAAGTTAACCAAGAATAAGTATTAAGAACGACATCAAATGTTCAATTTAGTAATTTAAGTAATTGCGTTGTAAATATTTATCATAAATAAACAGTTATAATAGGTATTTAGTACTTTTACTTTTATGCATTAAACTGTCATTTTTAAGCACTAGTGCTTAAAAGTACTTCATTTAACAACGGAAATGACAATCGAAAAGTTGTTGTTATAATACGCTAGTATAAAAAATATATTTGCAAACTTTTCTTCACTAATGAATATTTTGTGTTCATATACCAATCAACTTGATGAATACTACGTCTAACTAATCATTTTTAAGGTAGTGGTAAATTGGAATGTCCAAAGAAATAAGTGATGTTTGTGCTGTGAAAGTATTTGACACATCGTAAAACATTTGGCAGTATTTTTGTTACCACAGCCATCTCCATCGCAACAGCTAGCATTCAATTGATCTATCGTCTTACAAATACGTAACATGCTCTTTATTTATGTTTTTAATTAATAATTTAACAATTTCAGAAAAAAATTATTGTATATCTCAGCACTAAAGTATTTGTTTATTA
>OY720453.1:33536323-33538823 GCA_963082715.1 Harpalus rubripes | reverse complement strand
CGTAAAGTTGGCACAAAAAAATAATTGTTTTTAACTTTTGAACTAATGAAGGTAGTTTAAAAAATTGTAGGGTGCAAATAGGTGCAAATTGGGTGCAAAATATTTGCAAAATTTCAGAATTTGCACACACACTTAATGTACCAAGTTCACGCACCTAAATTATTGTCTTATTTTTCAAGGAACTCTGTTAATTGCATTAATTCGTGTATTTTCTTTTGCTTCTAACTCGTACATAAGGAACAATTCAACAACAAACTTTGTACTTTTTGATGCACTTTTTCATTCTAAATATTTTTCTTTATTACACTTTTTTTCTAAAATTAATAGGTTAAGAGGTATCGCCAAATTAAAATTTTAACATTGAATTCCCTATGTTCGAGAAATAAAGTAGACACCCGGTATGTAGCATAACTAGAACTCTTGAGCCCCTACCCTACGCGAAATATTTTGTGGGACCCTCTAATTAGCACTATGATAAAAACTAAAAGCAATAAAATCCAAATTTTAACAATGTACTGTGACAATGTATCTTTTGTATAATTAGTCATTTTCATTACTGTAATCAGTCAACCTGACTCCGCAGTCTGCGCAGGTTGAGATTTATCGAGTCAAACATGGTTTAAAAAAAAAGACATTAACCAATTCCATATTTTTTATTATTATTCACGTAACTAGACTACATGTAAATTACAATTGTTGCTGACCTGAAAATGGCCTTAATCAACGCCGAAACGTTGTCAAACCTATAATCTAATAAAAAAGGTTAAAAAACTACTTAAGTTTGAATCCAATTATCATTGCTACAAAGTAAGTGCTGTGCGTTATTTGTTGTTGTATTGTTTTTTTTTCAAGTTTTACCTGGCTATTTCCCTATATTATTCTATTACTATTTTATGCAATTGGCGCTTCTTTTTAAGCAGCGAAAATGTTTCGTTTAAAACAGACTCCTAAATCACGCCCCAAATAACTTTCAAAATTCTTTCGCTATGTCAAACAGAGTACAGTGATAATTGACAAATCTCAATTCAAATCAATGCGAAAGCGTGTATATTTGTAAAATATTAATTTAGATATGATTTATCCTTTATTATTGTCACCGTAAGTATAATGTATGTACATTTATTTAAATGTAAAATTTTTACTCTTGCACTGTTTGTGTCGAATTTTTGACAACAGCTAATTCATATGCACGTACATTTGGCATCCAAACCAATATTACGAACTAATACATATTCGCTGTAGTGTCAGTACATTAATAATTAAATTCTGCTGAACATATCATGTTTTCACATCTCGTTAACTAAGTAGAACATATTAGCTGTAAACTAATAAACTAATGAAAAAACTATTCGTGATTTCCACTGGCAACTGGCATAATCCCGGCTCCAGTATTGCGAAATGCATCATATGTGATCGAATTTCCGCGTGAGCTGTTGACTGGCGCAGAATTTAATAATTCGGGATTAGCTTCGTTGACACGGCTAGTACGAGATAGGCTTCGCAATGTACGTTATCGAACACCAGCAAAACATGGCGTGATCGGTGAAATAATATTGAACACTGATTAATTAGGGGCGACACACAATTAATATTTAAGCTCTGCTTTCCAGCTATTCGGGTCAGTATGAAATATTATATTGTGATTAATTATTCTGTTTTGTATTTCAAGGAAGTTTTCACACGCCAGTTCTTTTCAACCACGGCTAAATGGGAATGGTTAGCAAGCTCGTAATATAGGTAACATTTTCTTTCAAAATCATCAGTGTCATACTACTCGATGCCAGATACATACGTACATTTTTTTTCTAAATTTATATATACGAGTAGGTGACATTTATACAATATGATTGATTTTGGTTGGAATGCAATACATTTTATATCTCTAACAAACAACTTGTTATAATATATTTTTTTTTGTTTCCAAGCTAATTTAATTTTAAAAGTACAGAAAACATTTTTTGAGAAAGTTGTTTATACGAGTAATTTAAATTTTTGCTCAATAAAAAATAACTTATAATAGAAAAAAAATTAAAATACTATGCTTTACATACATACATACATACATACATACATACATACATACATACATACATACATACATACACACATACACACATACACACATACACACATACACACATACACACATACACACATACACACATACACACATACACACATACACACATACACACATACACACATACACACATACACACATACACACATACACACATACACACATACACACATACACACATACACACATACACACATACACACATACACACATACACACATACACACATACACACATACACACATACACACATACACACATACACACATACACACATACACACATACACACATACACACACACATACACACATACACACATACACACATACACACATACACACATACACACATACACACATACACACATACACACATACACACATACACACATACACACATACACACATACACACATACA
>OY720453.1:33487623-33535123 GCA_963082715.1 Harpalus rubripes | reverse complement strand
ATACATACATACATACATACATACATACATACATACATACATACATACATACATACATACATACATACATACATACATACATACATACATACATACATACATACATACATACATACATACATACATACATACATACATACATACATACATACATACATACATACATACATACATACATACATACATACATAACATACATACATACATACATACATACATACATACATACATACATACATACATACATACATACATACATACATACATACATACATACATACATACATACATACATACATACATACATACATACATACATACATACATACATACATACATACATACATACATACATACATACATACATACATACATACATACATACATACATACATACATACATACATACATACATACATACATACATACATACATACATACATACATACATACATACATACATACATACATACATACATACATACATACATACATACATACATACATACATACATACATACATACATACATACATACATACATACATACATACATACATACATACATACATACATACATACATACATACATACATACATACATACATACATACATACATACATACATACATACATACATACATACATACATACATACATACATACATACATACATACATACATACATACATACATACATACATACATACATACATACATACATACATACATACATACACATACATACATACATACATACATACATACATACATACATACATACATACATACATACATACATACATACATACATACATACATACATACATACATACATACATACATACATACATACATACATACATACATACATACATACATACATACATACATACATACATACATACATACATACATACATACATACATACATACATACATACATACATACATACATACATACATACATACATACATACATACATACATACATACATACATACATACATACATACATACATACATACATACATACATACATACATACATACATACATACATACATACATACATACATACATACATACATACATACATACATACATACATACATACATACATACATACATACATACATACATACATACATACATACATACATACATACATACATACATACATACATACATACATACATACATACATACATACATACATACATACATACATACATACATACATACATACATACATACATACATACATACATACATACATACATACATACATACATACATACATACATACATCATACATACATACATACATACATACATACATACATACATACATACATACATACATACATACATACATACATACATACATACATACATACATACATACATACATACATACATACATACATACATACATACATACATACATACATACATACATACATACATACATACATACATACATACATACATACATACATACATACATACATACATACATACATACATACATACATACATACATACATACATACATACATACTACATACATACATACATACATACATACATACATACATACATACATACATACATACATACATACATACATACATACATACATACATACATACATACATACATACATACATACATACATACATACATACATACATACATACATACATACATACATACATACATACATACATACATACATACATACATACATACATACATACATACATACATACATACATACATACATACATACATACATACATACATACATACATACATACATACATACATACATACATACATACATACATACATACATACATACATACATACATACATACATACATACATACATACATACATACATACATACATACATACATACATACATACATACATACATACATACATACATACATACATACATACATACATACATACATACATACATACATACATACATACATACATACATCATACATACATACATACATACATACATACATACATACATACATACATACATACATACATACATACATACATACATACATACATACATACATACATACATACATACATACATACATACATACATACATACATACATACATACATACATACATACTACATACATACATACATACATACATACATACATACATACATACATACATACATACATACATACATACATACATACATACATACATACATACATACATACATACATACATACATACATACATACATACATACATACATACATACATACATACATACATACATACATACATACATACATACATACATACATACATACATACATACATACATACATACATACATACATACATACATACATACATACATACATACATACATACATACATACATACATACATACACACATACATACATACATACATACATACATACATACATACATACATACATACATACATACATACATACATACATACATACATACATACATACATACATACATACATACATACATACATACATACATACATACATACATACATACATACATACATACATACATACATACATACATACATACATACATACATACATACATACATACATACATACATACATACATACATACATACATACATACATACATACATACATACATACATACATACATACATACATACATACATACATACATACATACATACATACATACATACATACATACATACATACATACATACATACATACATACATACATACATACATACATACATACATACATACATACATACATACATACATACATACATACATACATACATACATACATACATACATACATACATACATACATACATACATACATACATACATACATACATACATACATACATACATACATACATACATACATACATACATACATACATACATACACACATACATACATACATACATACATACATACATACATACATACATACATACATACATACATACATACATACATACATACATACATACATACATACATACATACATACATACATACATACATACATACATACATACATACATACATACATACATACATACATACATACATACATACATACATACATACATACATACATACATACATACATACATACATACATACATACATACATACATACATACATACATACATACATACATACATACATACATACATACATACATACATACATACATACATACATACATACATACATACATACATACATACATACATACATACATACATACATACATACATACATACATACATACATACATACATACATACATACATACATACATACATACATACATACATACATACATACATACATACATACATACATACATACATACATACATACATACATACATACATACATACATACATACATACATACATACATACATACATACATACATACATACATACATACATACATACATACATACATACATACATACATACATACATACATACATACATACATACATACATACATACATACATACATACATACATACATACATACATACATACATACATACATACATACATACATACATACATACATACATACATACATACATACATACATACATACATACATACATACATACATACATACATACATACATACATACATACATACATACATACATACATACATACATACATACATACATACATACATACATACATACATACATACATACATACATACATACATACATACATACATACATACATACATACATACATACATACATACATACATACATACATACATACATACATACATACATACATACATACATACATACATACATACATACATACATACATACATACATACATACATACATACATACATACATACATACATACATACATACACATACATACATACATACATACATACATACATACATACATACATACATACATACATACATACATACATACATACATACATACATACATACATACATACATACATACATACATACATACATACATACATACATACATACATACATACATACATACATACATACAACATACATACATACATACATACATACATACATACATACATACATACATACATACATACATACATACATACATACATACATACATACATACATACATACATACATACATACATACATACATACATACATACATACATACATACATACATACATACATACATACATACATACATACATACATACATACATACATACATACATACATACATACATACATACATACATACATACATACATACATACATACATACATACATACATACATACATACATACATACATACATACATACATACATACATACATACATACATACATACATACATACATACATACATACATACATACATACATACATACATACATACATACTACATACATACATACATACATACATACATACATACATACATACATACATACATACATACATACATACATACATACATACATACATACATACATACATACATACATACATACATACATACATACATACATACATACATACATACATACATACATACATACATACATACATACATACATACATACATACATACATACATACATACATACATACATACATACATACATACATACATACATACATACATACATACATACATACATACATACATACATACATACATACATACATACATACATACATACATACATACATACATACATACATACATACATACATACATACATACATACATACATACATACATACATACATACATACATACATACATACATACATACATACATACATACATACATACATACATACATACATACATACATACATACATACATACATACATACATACATACATACATACATACATACATACATACATACATACATACATACATACATACATACATACATACATACATACATACATACATACATACATACATACATACATACATACATACATACATACATACATACATACATACATACATACATACATACATACATACATACATACATACATACATACATACATACATACATACATACATACATACATACATACATACATACATACATACATACATACATACATACATACATACATACATACATACATACATACATACATACATACATACATACATACATACATACATACATACATACATACATACATACATACATACATACATACATACATACATACATACATACATACATACATACATACATACATACATACATACATACATACATACATACATACATACATACATACATACATACATACATACATACATACATACATACATACATACATACATACATACATACATACATACATACATACATACATACATACATACATACATACATACATACATACATACATACATACATACATACATACATACATACATACATACATACATACATACATACATACATACATACATACATACATACATACATACATACATACATACATACATACATACATACATACATACATACATACATACATACATACATACATACATACATACATACATACATACATACATACATACATACATACATACATACATACATACATACATACATACATACATACATACATACATACATACATACATACATACATACATACATACATACATACATACATACATACATACATACATACATACATACATACATACATACATACATACATACATACATACATACATACATACATACATACATACATACATACATACATACATACATACATACATACATACATACATACATACATACATACATACATACATACATACATACATACATACATACATACATACATACATACATACATACATACAGACATACATACATACATACATACATACATACATACATACATACATACATACATACATACATACATACATACATACATACATACATACATACATACATACATACATACATACATACATACATACATACATACATACATACATACATACATACATACATACATACATACATACATACATACATACATACATACATACATACATACATACATACATACATACATACATACATACATACATACATACATACATACATACATACATACATACATACATAACAACATACATACATACATACATACATACATACATACATACATACATACATACATACATACATACATACATACATACATACATACATACATACATACATACATACATACATACATACATACATACATACATACATACATACATACATACATACATACATACATACATACATACATACATACATACATACATACATACATACATACATACATACATACATACATACATACATACATACATACATACATACATACATACATACATACATACATACATACATACATACATACATACATACATACATACATACATACATAACATACATACATACATACATACATACATACATACATACATACATACATACATACATACATACATACATACATACATACATACATACATACATACATACATACATACATACATACATACATACATACATACATACATACATACATACATACATACATACATACATACATACATACATACATACATACATACATACATACATACATACATACATACATACATACATACATACATACATACATACATACATACATACATACATACATACATACATACATACATACATACATACATACATACATACATACATACATACATACATACATACATACATACATACATACATACATACATACATACATACATACATACATACATACATACATACATACATACATACATACATACATACATACATACATACATACATACATACATACATACATACATACATACATACATACATACATACATACATACATACATACATACATACATACATACATACATACAACATACATACATACATACATACATACATACATACATACATACATACATACATACATACATACATACATACATACATACATACATACATACATACATACATACATACATACATACATACATACATACATACATACATACATACATACATACATACATACATACATACATACATACATACATACATACATACATACATACATACATACATACTACATACATACATACATACATACATACATACATACATACATACATACATACATACATACATACATACATACATACATACATACATACATACATACATACATACATACATACATACATACATACATACATACATACATACATACATACATACATACATACATACATACATACATACATACATACATACATACATACATACATACATACATACATACATACATACATACATACATACATACATACATACATACATACATACATACAACATACATACATACATACATACATACATACATACATACATACATACATACATACATACATACATACATACATACATACATACATACATACATACATACATACATACATACATACATACATACATACATACATACATACATACATACATACATACATACATACATACATACATACATACATACATACATACATACATACATACATACATACATACATACATACATACATACATACATACATACATACATACATACATACATACATACATACATACATACATACATACATACATACATACATACATACATACATACATACATACATACATACATACATACATACATACATACATACATACATACATACATACATACATACATACATACATACATACATACATACATACATACATACATACATACATACATACATACATACATACATACATACATACATACATACATACATACATACATACATACATACATACATACATACATACATACATACATACATACATACATACATACATACATACATACATACATACATACATACATACATACATACATACATACATACATACATACATACATACATACATACATACATACATACATACATACATACATACATACATACATACATACATACATACATACATACATACATACATACATACATACATACATACATACATACATACATACATACATACATACATACATACATACATACATACATACATACATACATACATACATACATACATACATACATACATACATACATACATACATACATACATACATACATACATACATACATACATACATACATACATACATACATACATACATACATACATACATACATACATACATACATACATACATACATACATACATACATACATACATACATACATACATACATACATACATACATACATACATACATACATACATACATACATACATACATACATACATACATACATACATACATACATACATACATACATACATACATACATACATACATACATACATACATACATACATACATACATACATACATACATACATACATACATACATACATACATACATACATACATACATACATACATACATACATACATACATACATACATACATACATACATACATACATACATACATACATACATACATACATACATACATACATACATACATACATACATACATACATACATACATACATACATACATACATACATACATACATACATACATACATACATACATACATACATACATACATACATACATACATACATACATACATACATACATACATACATACATACATACATACATACATACATACATACATACATACATACATACATACATACATACATACATACATACATACATACATACATACATACATACATACATACATACATACATACATACATACATACATACATACATACATACATACATACATACATACATACATACATACATACATACATACATACATACATACATACATACATACATACATACATACATACATACATACATACATACATACATACATACATACATACATACATACATACATACATACATACATACATACATACATACATACATACATACATACATACATACATACATACATACATACATACATACATACATACATACATACATACATACATACATACATACATACATACATACATACATACATACATACATACATACATACATACATACATACATACATACATACATACATACATACATACATACATACATACATACATACATACATACATACATACATACATACATACATACATACATACATACATACATACATACATACATACATACATACATACATACATACATACATACATACATACATACATACATACATACATACATACATACATACATACATACATACATACATACATACATACATACATACATACATACATACATACATACATACATACATACATACATACATACATACATACATACATACATACATACATACATACATACATACATACATACATACATACATACATACATACATACATACATACATACATACATACATACATACATACATACATACATACATACATACATACATACATACATACATACATACATACATACATACATACATACATACATACATACATACATACATACATACATACATACATACATACATACATACATACATACATACATACATACATACATACATACATACATACATACATACATACATACATACATACATACATACATACATACATACATACATACATACATACATACATACATACATACATACATACATACATACATACATACATACATACATACATACATACATACATACATACATACATACATACATACATACATACATACATACATACATACATACATACATACATACATACATACATACATACATACATACATACATACATACATACATACATACATACATACATACATACATACATACATACATACATACATACATACATACATACATACATACATACATACATACATACATACATACATACATACATACATACATACATACATACATACATACATACATACATACATACATACATACATACATACATACATACATACATACATACATACATACATACATACATACATACATACATACATACATACATACATACATACATACATACATACATACATACATACATACATACATACATACATACATACATACATACATACATACATACATACATACATACATACATACATACATACATACATACATACATACATACATACATACATACATACATACATACATACATACATACATACATACATACATACATACATACATACATACATACATACATACATACATACATACATACATACATACATACATACATACATACATACATACATACATACATACATACATACATACATACATACATACATACATACATACATACATACATACATACATACATACATACATACATACATACATACATACATACATACATACATACATACATACATACATACATACATACATACATACATACATACATACATACATACATACATACATACATACATACATACATACATACATACATACATACATACATACATACATACATACATACATACATACATACATACATACATACATACATACATACATACATACATACATACATACATACATACATACATACATACATACATACATACATACATACATACATACATACATACATACATACATACATACATACATACATACATACATACATACATACATACATACATACATACATACATACATACATACATACATACATACATACATACATACATACATACATACATACATACATACATACATACATACATACATACATACATACATACATACATACATACATACATACATACATACATACATACATACATACATACATACATACATACATACATACATACATACATACATACATACATACATACATACATACATACATACATACATACATACATACATACATACATACATACATACATACATACATACATACATACATACATACATACATACATACATACATACATACATACATACATACATACATACATACATACATACATACATACATACATACATACATACATACATACATACATACATACATACATACATACATACATACATACATACATACATACATACATACATACATACATACATACATACATACATACATACATACATACATACATACATACATACATACATACATACATACATACATAAATTCACGCATTTCCCACTTAGTGGGTTGGCACAAACCCGAAAGAATAAAAATAACATCAATAACATCAACCAAAATCAAAATTCTTACTAACCTGACATCATAAGTAAAACATATATTCCTCACTCTTAACATATTAAAGTGACCGATTTTCGGTAGCGAAATACCGCAATTAGACTACAATAATATTTACGAAACAATCATCCTTCGCCACACATTCCTGTCTAAGCACACTTCTTTCGCCTCGGCCACATTCATAATCGCATTCATACACGCTCTTCTTCTCGTCCCACTCGAAAACTTTCTCTCTTTTAGTGCCTTATCAATCACATCCATCCACTTACACACTGGACGGCCACGCAATCGAACACTCTCAATTTCATCAAGATATATATGCTTTACAAGCCGTTTACTCTTCATTCTCGCCACATGACTAAACCATCTTAACTGGCTCATTCCTACTCTCTTAACAACATTCTTTCTAACCATACATTCTTCATACACCAAATTATTCCTCACGCGATCCCGTCTTACATATCCACATACTCCACGTAAATACCTCATTTCCACGGCAATCACTCTCTTTTTATTTTTAGTAAGTACGTACGTACTGTTCTCATAACTAGAGGCCGGTATTAAAACGTTCTGTTAAATTAATTCCCTTAGTTAATGAATAAATTAAGATAATCCTGTCCTGAAGATAGCGCTATGTTTTAGAATAGTCGACATTAGTTAGTCATGTAGTAAACATGTAAGAGTCTAGATTAGTTCGTCGCGTCGTGCAGACGTGTTGTTGTCGGAATATGTAGTGTTTTTAGTTTCGGGCGCGCGCTAAACGCCCGCCCGCTGGATTACGCAATGTAACCATGTAAATAAAAACTTTAGTTAATTAGTTAAAAACGTTAGTATTTAATCAGTAAATAAATATTAGTAGTGTCCATGTCCGAAAAACGTAGCGTTCATCCAGTGCAAAGTTAAGTGTGTTGTGTGTGTGTGTTCATCCTTATCACCAAGTCGTGGACGCCAGCCATCAAAGCGTCCACCAGTTAGAATAAAGTGTGTCATCGTTGGAGCATAAAATTAGTAGCAGTCATCGAAGGAGACCCCCCCCTCGTGTTACATATTAGATGATTTAAAGAATGTTGATAGAGTACTTTACATTTCTTTTGTATGTTAAAAATTGTAAATATTGTTCCTTTATTCATTGTCTATTATATTAGCTGGTGATAATATGAGTTTCATTATGTAAATTGTGACTAAAAATGAACATGGCACAAAATTTTGTTTTACTTTCTTTAATGTAAAATATGCGAAGGTAATTAAAGTGCCAGGCATATTTTAAAATTCCGCTCGTACGATCCCGGATATACGGAAAACTAGGGCATGTCCAGGGTGATCCGAATGTCTGCTCACCCTAGTGTAGGGTGTCGGACCTTCTGAACCGCAGTGTGGTATTATTTGGTGTTCAATGGTCATTCATCCAAATTATTCTTATTGTGATGATAATACTATCACTTTAGTCACACTACTGTATGTTTAACAAATTTGTTGTTAAATTAGAAAATACTAAATAATTACAAATTCACAGGATACCTTCTAAAAAATGCAATATAAAATTTTGAACCGTTTTTATTAATGTTATGCCGTTTTATGAAAGGTACGTATTTGAATATTGTGTTAAATATCAAACACCCTTAGAAGTTTTTATTTCTATTATATGCAGTAGTCATTCAAATTTATAATTAACTGCATTAACAAGTTCATATTTTTTTGTTTAATTTTATAATTGTTAACTGTTTTCAAATAAGTATTCGTTTTACTATCAGCCAGCGAAATTTATATAAAAATTGATGTTTTCAAAACCACATATTATAGCAAGTATTTAAATGGTATTTAATTAGTCCAGGTGATTAAAATATTGAGTAAATTTAACCAGTCAATATGTTTAATTTTTGTCAGTAAATAAATTTCAATTACGAAATATCCAAATTTTGAAACATCATATCAACTCTTAGAGATAATACACATGTAAATTTATTTCATGTACTAAATATAATTTCGGTCTGTATTTGCATCCCTTAAACATAACATCAAATATATAACTTCATCCTTTGGTCGAAGTTCCCTCAAAAGCACATCAATTGAGGGTTTGGTAAGAGTATTTAGCCAACATGAAAGAAAGTTGCGGAGTTCCTTTCAAATTTAATAACCTCAAACACACAAAACAGTGAATACCGGTCAAATTACCCTTCGGCTCCCATAATTAAACTGCGGCCGATCGCGCATATATAAACACCCCTCGCTAAATTATTCATTTACAGAACATTATTCAACCTGAAATGCTTTATGAACCCTCTGAAGCTGAAACTGAATATTTAGCGCAAGTGACTCAGAGATCATCACACAGGGTTTTTACTGCGAAGAGCGGAGAATAACTTCGCCTCTGGTTGTTAAAAATAAATAATTAATCAAACTCCAAACATGGAAGAGATGTTACTGGAAATTTTTACCTCTTTACGACTTCAGTATAAGATATTGCAGTATTTATTTTTATTAAATAAATATGTTTCATTTTTAATGTACTTAATGAAGACGTTTTCGAATAATATACCATAAAATTTCAGCTCTCCCAATAGAAAGAACTCTATACGAGTACATAGCAAAGTACAGGCTGGTTTATGTAAAGCTGTAACCTTTAGAATTTACCGTAGTGACCCCAGTGATAGTAATTTTGAAAAAGTATGATTTTATTGCCAAGTAACTGTCATCTATGCAAAATGATAACAAAGATATAACCTTTTAACATAACATAACCATTTAACCTTCTACAATTAACATACGGTCTCACAGACCGTACGGTTCGAAAATTTTCTCCAGTTTGACAACTCTGGCGTAAAGTACCCTGATCTTTTACCATGTTTTAATAAATAATCATATTGCAGAGTCATAAGCTACTTTGTTCTCGAGTAAAGATAACATTTGGTATATGAGACCGAAGTTAACAATGTTTTTATTTTTTACCTCCCGTCATACCGTAGGTAAGGGAGGTAATGTAATCGTGCCAAAAATTCGATGGTGAGTTTTCAGTAAATAAGCACGAATTAGGGTCCCCACAACACGTTTTTACTATTGATGTGTGTGTTTGTGTGTGTGTTTGTGTGTGTGTGTGTGTGTGTGTGTGTGTGTGTGTGTGTGTGTGACGATTTTTTCGTCCATATCAGTTTTTAATAAAAAACTATATTAAATATAATCCAAAACTTTTCATTTTCAGCATTTAAAACTTGTATATCATGGGAAATAGCATATTAGATTTTGGATAAAATTAATTAACCAGAAGTGATACTTTACTTAAGGCTCTGAACAGATTCTCGTGAAAAATATATTATGATATACTCCAAAACTTGTCAAAATTAGTATTTACGACTTTTATATGAAGAGGAACAATATATTCGATTTTGGATACGATTGATAAACCGGAAATGAGACTTTATTTGAAGCTCTGAACAGATTTTTGAGAAAAATATATTTTACAATCGAAAAAATTGGTATTTAAGTCTTTTATGTTAATAAAAATGATATGTTAGATTTTTTCTAAAATTAATAAATCTGAAATGGTACTTTACTTGAAGCTCTGAACAGATTTTTGTGAAAAATATATTATGATATATTCCAAAACTTGTAAAATTTAGTATTTAAGACTTTTATGTAACTGGAAGCAATATATTAGATTTTAGCTAAAATTGATAAACCGGAAGTGACACTTTATTTGCAGCTCTGAACAGATTGTGAAAAATAAATTGATACAATCCAATATTTTTCAAATTTGGTATGTAAAACTTTTATATTAATGAGAACGGCATATTGATGTTTTCTAAAATTGATAAACCGGAAGTACTACTTTACGAGAAGCTATAAACAGATTTCCTTGAAAAAATATATTAAAACATGATCCAAAACTTATCAAATTTGGTATTTAAAACACGTGTATAATTTGAAACAACATTAGATTTTGACTATACCTATATGATAAACCGAAAGTAGTACTTAATTTGGAGCTTTTAACAGATTTTCAAGGAAAAAATAAAATATAATCTAAAATTTGGTATTACAGACTTTTCTATTTATTGGAACAACAAATTACATTTTGTTTACGAGCGATCAAACGGAAGTGATACTTTACGTAAAGTTCATTGCTATTTCAAACATGGAATTGACGGGAGTTCATGTGTTGGCCACATCAGATTTTTGAAGGCATGTTGGCGTTCGAGTAAACATTTATTTAATGTAAAAATGCTGTTTTTTTTATAAGTGCATAATCAAAACTATGATTTACCAAGAAGAATATCTCCAAAAAGTATTTGATAAAATTGTTGCTGATTCGGAAATGAAAATTTATGGGCGACAATATGAATGATATTTAACATGAAAACAGAAACCCCATTTCCATGGAGATTTTTAGACGATGTTACTATTGTAATAGCAAGAAAAAAAGAAGAACAAAAAATTATTTACAGCAAAAATGCAGATTCACTCCCTACGTAGCTTAATTCAAAAAACTCAATCTGATGCATCCATGATATTCCGGCGCGGCAGTGAATCTGCTATTTATTTTTGCTTTGTTAAACAAACAACTAGGTAGGTACCCACTTCTGCGTTGTCACGTACATAAAATAAAAAAATCTAATGTGGCCAGCACATTACCTTCCGTCAGTTATATGAGGTATTTACGAAAATTCTATCAGTGAACTGTTACCGGTAGACAGCTGTTTATCAGATTATAGCTACCGGAATCGATATTTTAAGAACGCAAGTGGTGAACAAGGTAGATCCATAACCTATAAAAAAATTGAAAATTTTAATCAGGTTACAAATTTGATATAGTTAACAAACTTTTAGCGCGTGCGCTTCGCTTTGCATCACTACCTTTTTTGAGATTAGATTCTTCATGAATCCGGTAGATGGGTCTGGTAGATATTGTACAATCTTCGAACACGGTAACTTTTTACCACTCGGGTTTTCGAACACAGTTGGTAGATGCGGTATCTACCGGTAGAATTTTCGTAAATGCCTATGTATTTTCTATAAAATCCATACAGAAAGTTTCTTGCAAAACATTCTAAATATCTTGCATGTACATTACCTTTCGACAGTTATATGTATTTTATACAAATTCCATACAGAAAGTTGCGAGCAAAAATATTCTATATTTCGAGTAAAATTATAACACAAATATACTACAAATATGTCAATTGACACTGGCATCTTTCAATCAGAATTTTCTTAATATAGTAGCTGCTTCTAGCTAATTTATGAAATTTAATTTTTTTATAGTTCTATAACTCTATATCTATTGTGACGTAACTTTTCCCTAAAGGGTTAATTGAGTCACGGATACTCCACAGGGATGTTCTGTTGGGAGGACGCCAGCTTTTAAACAGTGGAGACGGGCAGGGTTGAAAACTACAAGAATGGTTGTAAAAAAGGATAAGGGCGCCAAGTAATTTTTAACCTTAAAATTACGCAAAGGACGGTACTACACAAAATACTTAAAGAGATCTTACCTACCGTAACGTTGTTGCCTGTAAACGACTGAGGTTTGCGAAATAAAAGCAATAATTTAATAAAATAGAATTTAATGAAAGCAAGTTAAAGCGTGCTTCATAAAATTGTAAATGTACAATAAAAAAAAAGAATGTAAGTTGTAAAAAAAAGTAATAAGATCATAAATACATAAATTATTGAACCCTAAACCCATAACCCAGTTTCGGGCGCGGCGTATATACATTTACAGCTATTCGAAATGATATCAGTTCAAACCTGGGCTACATGCCAGTTGATACGCTCAACCTAGCTGAATAAAAAGTTGCAACAATTGGGCAACAATGTAATCATATATAAAAATACTACTATACAAATTAAATCTCAACGATAATTAAATATACTGAGCTGAAAGCTCCAATGTCATATTCACAATAATCATTTTCATAAAAAAATACAAATACAAAAGTGTCCAAATAAAATTTACAATGAGGACACTGTAGAACAGTCCTCTACGGCAACACACAACTTTAAAATAAAACTTCAGTTCTTCCACGCAAAAAAATATGAAACGGAAGAACGATCTTAAAAGAAGTTAATGTACTTAGCTCCTGTGACGTGTGCAGAGCGGAAAGGGCTACACAGGTGGGCGATGTTGGCGGATGGACTCGAGCTGGTTGATGTCCCAACAAACGAAGATGAGAATGTAGAGCGGCCAAATCCTCCCTCGGAGATTAACTGTCAGAACGAAAATGTAATGCCCATGAATCCACAATGGCGCATCGCCGAAAAACCCAAGACTGGACAGTCAAAACGGCACTTCGACGCTATCAAAATCCATACAATGGCGAGACCAAAAAAATATTGGTTCAAAATGACAACGAACGAAACATTCCACTTTGGCATCGACACAACAACTACACAAAAAAATCTACGGCGAACAATGGCCATGTGCCACAAAATAAAAACACGTCTTTACTGCCTCACATCAGGAACTAAAGTCCATGAGGTCGGAAACTTTTACACGGACAATCAAAATGGTTGCCGGAAACGTACAACGTCACAGTAAAACAAAAAAAAACAATATAAAGAAGAAATACAATAAAACGAACGCGCACGCCACTGTAGTATTAGACCGCATTAAACCTGCCAAAAATGTCAACAAAACTTCAGAAGGTCGCTACAAAATGAATGTTTGAAAGAAGTTCTAAATAAAATATAAATAGGCCAAAAATAATGAAGATAAAATACAGGTAGGTTATTAAATAGAAGTGAATCATATTTTACATGAGAGATACACAATGTAGGAACCAATAAAACACTAAACACAAACAATAAAAATGAGAATGAAAGAAGATTTATTGAACAGAACACAAATTAAAGAAGTTATAACAATTGAAAAACACAAGGAATATAAGGGATTGACAAAATAACAGTAAACATTCGACGAGGGAAATCCAGATTTAAGATAAACTAAAGGTACGTAAAAGATAGATATATGAATCTAGAGCAAAAAATGTTACATGGCAAAATTAGACCGTAACACTATTTACTATGAAGTATAAAATGCAGTCAAATCGTATAGAGAATACATTGTTCTTTAATATTTATAATAACGTTAAATGTGAAAAAATTATATTTAACATCGTTTTTAAAAAAAAAAAAAACTGTTAAAATCTTCAAACGAGGGTACTTCCGGTTGACCAATTATAACCAAAATCTAATCCGCTCTTCATATGGATGCAACGAAGAGGAATACGAAAGAATTATAATTTTTGGAATTATAGTATTAGAGTTATCGTAGACGAAAATTTTAATACACGCACGCACACACACACACACACACACACACACACACACACACACATACACACACACATACACACACAGACAGACAGACACACACACACACACACACACACACACACACACACACACACACACACACACACATACATACAGACATCATCGGAAAAATAATAAATTAATATTCTAGGGACCTTAAAACGTGCTTATTCATTAAAAACTCACCACCGAATTTTTTGACCAAAGACAATCGCTTCCTTACCTAAAGGTGACGGAAGGTAAAAACAGATAATTTTTGATAACTCTATTTTGCAATTAAATAATATAAATCATATTTTTATAGTAATTTTAAGGAATTTATTTGTCAAATAATTATTTTAAAATTTTAATAAATAAATAAACGAATCACGGCTTATTACCCATTTGTGGGTGTGCCAATTTGCATTTTTATATGAATATTGACGATATATATGTAATGATGAGGACGCTTACCAGGCGTCACCTCACGGGCTCCTAATAGTATGATACAGAGAATAACAACGTGTCACTTTTGTGCTATTTGAAAAATGGATTAATTTTTAAGTTTTAAGTTTGATATCGGTCGAAATCTAATCCAGTCCGTCCGAATAACAGCCGCTTACCTCTCGCACATAGCTGCCCAATCACATTTTATTGAGGAAAATTATTTCCATTTTTCGTATATAGAAGTACAATTCTTTGAAGTTGACCCTGTATAAGTTTTACATTGTTATATAAGGAACATCACCATTAGTATTTAGAAATTATGAAACCTGAGATGACAATTCCTCAGTAAACAATCCATTATCTTTCTCGCTGTTGCCAATAATTCCATTAAGTAGCCACTCTCCAAAAAGCCCTTCATGCAAACAAATTATTTGTTCGCAAATAGAGGAGAAAGTGGACAGACGTTATACAGTTATAGTCGTGAGTAATCATGTAGATGGAAGGATAATACAAGGGTCAAATATAAATACACATCTTCTGCAAACATCGGTAACTGTGGTACCGCCGCATCCGGCAAGGGTGTTGCTCTAACACAAACTACACCAAAAGGGTTGCTTTAAATGAGAAATGAGGGTTAAGGATTTCGTATATTTATGTTAAATGTTTTTGAGCACACAAGGCAATTTTGTTAAAAATTAGTATATGAGCCGTTCACAAGCCAAAGGGATTAACTCCACATTTTAATTATTTTAAAAATTTAGTGCCAATGCACTTAACTTTTTCTATTTAAAATAAAGTTTCTTAGCGACTGGCCGTAACACCACTAAACACAACTTTTTTGCTATAGAATTTATAGTTTTTTATCAATTGTCTCTACTTTTTGTTTTGTGGAGTTATCTATTTGGCAAATTAGCAAAATATATTATAACAGAAACTTAAATAATAGCTGTATTCTTTTTGGAATATTTTGTTCAACTCAGTTAATAAGTGATTTGAGATGTACTGAGCTGAGATGAACATAAAAAGAACATTTCACGTATAAAAACAGTAATTATTATTCTAATATTTATTACCGAATATGAAATTTATGTTTTCAAACACGAAGGCAGAACTTTTATAATATATTTATAACTTACAAATCGTCATTTCTTTTCACATGACCTTTTCCACTAAACTGTATGGCTTAAAATATATTGAGTTTTTTCGCGGGTAATGCAGTATTGTTCAAGGAGGATGTGGTACACTGCACTCGGTAAAACTGAGCTCAGTTAGATCCAGAACAAAAAGAAAAATAATTTACTGAGTATATCTAAACTAAGCTGAAATGAAATGAGATTTTAACCAATATAAATACGGTTAATATATTAACCTATATTTACAGAATACTAGAATAGGTCACTCCTATGAATGATGAGAATTAGTACACCTAAAAGGAAAAAAAAAATGATTTATTTTTTCGATAATCCTTATAGTTTCAGAGATATTAAGCACTATCTATTTTTGCCAAAATTTATTTCGTGTTCAAAGGCCCTTAATGGGATGAAATTTTGATACGTTATATTTTAAGCCAAAACACGACACTCGTCTTTAAATTCACCTTACCGTTCGTTTTCCAAATTTGGATTCGTAAGTTAACGGATTGCCTTATGATACTTGTCTTATAATGTATTCATATTTTGGTAACTAAAATGAATATGTTTATAATGAAAGTTTTTACTTGAAACATGAAATGTTCTCCACGACATACTGTTAAACAAAGTTTATTACACAAATTTTACACACATATTATAATTAAATAGCGCTTGTAGAAATAATCTAAAGAAAAGAAGAACTTAACACAAGAAGTGAAGAAATATTTAGTTATATAGTTATCTTTTACTTTATTATTATAAATTCAATGTTTGCGCTAAATTAAAAGTAATATAATTATAAAATCGGAAGTAAATAAGAGGTTGTTAACACATTCATTGCTGACTACGAATTATGTCGTATTTGGTTTTTCCTGAATTGATACCAAGCAATGTACACAATTTTATTATATTTACTAAAATAGGCCTGAGTGTCTCATCGCGAATGTGGGAAATGGGATTCGATCCCGACCGACGCCAAATATTTCGAATTTTAAATGGCACAAAATTGGCCCCTGTGGTTTACTCTCCACGCCAGCAATGAGTGCCCGTGAGGTGACGCCTGGTAAACACCCGCACGGTACAAATACGTCATCATCATTACCGAAATCTGCGTACAAAGCAGATTGGCACACCCAGCAATGGGTAAAATGCCATGATGGTATATTTATTTATTTATTTTTACTAAAAAAGGCAATAATTGTATTAAGTAATGGTAAAGAATTTAAAAAAGTATAAACGAAAATTCAATAAAATTCACAATTGAAATAAAATAAAATAGCTCCCTAACGGCACAACTCAAGTTAGCCGACTTCGTATCTCTTATGGTACTCCAAAACTTACTGACGATACAGGTTTGAATTCAATGTTATTTTGAATTATTTATTTCTGGATAAATAATAATTAATATTAACCTTTCTGTGTGAACTTATATACTTCTCATCAATCCTTAGTCATGATACACTTATTTAATTAAACCTGTCTCCCTTGTGTTATATCCTGGTTTGGGTAATAAGGGGTCGTGTTATCCTGCTAAGTCGTGCTGTCCTGCGAGAATAACAGAACCCGACGTGTGTGCCTGAGAGCACCTGCTTGGGGGTTATAGCGCACTTACTACCACGCAAACCGCCGCGTTACAACGTATTGGAGATTAATTTGTTTCCTACTAATTGCTAGACCTATTCGGCGGTTTCGTCATTTCATTAAGAGGAAATTGTGGCAGAAAATCTGGAACTCGAGATTGTTTTAGTGTTATTATACATATAAATTGTAATACGTATAAGGTGTAGGTTTATGTGATAAATTTCGGCATTAAATTAGGAAGTCGAAGAGTTTAATTTTATAAATCTAAACGAGACTTGTTAACTAAAATGAGTATTTTTCTAAAAACTGTAAACAATTTGTCTTTCAAAAATATATTATACGTCTAAGTTTAATATTCACATTTTATGTTATCACAAATCTCCAAGAACATTTAATTTTGTTTCTATTTCCTTTATATTCTTTATTATATATGGTTTGATATCAAAATATTAACATTTATTATTGTGAAGAGTAAAAAGCAAACTCATGGCTAATACAAAAAATTACAAATATACAGAAAATATTAATTATAAATTAAAATAAAATTCAGAGATAAATATCATGATATTTTTCCCGCTAGTCGTGATTGAAAAAATTCCGAGAATTTTTCCGAGGAATAAAAATTCCCAGAGGAAAATTTTCAGCGTCCAATCACTAATTCGATGTCAAGTATTTTTTGTTTCAATACACTATTATTATTATTAATTAGAGGTGAAAAGGATATGTGCAGTGGTTTACAAAATAATTACTCGGATACTTGTTATAAAATGACGTGAATAGATTTAATGTTAGAGGTTATTTGAATGACACCACTCCCACAGTGAGCACATATATTGCCTTTTGATATTGTTGAATTAAAAAAAAAATGAGTCGTAGGATACCAGAGACATCTTTAGCTGAAAGCAAATTCTGTCTAAACCAATATGACAGGGTAAATTCCTTAACTAAGTGGTTGCAATTATTGAAAGAACGCAATCTATAGTTTACACTTTTCAGAACATCATTAATAATTATAAAAATGAGTGACAGTTGAGAAATATTGACGGTTTTTATAGAAAATAAAAATCTTATAATGAATAATATATTGTATGGCTAATCAAAAGATACCCTTAGAATAGAAACAAGGAGCTGAGATTAGAGGTTTTCAAAATAATTAAATAATTTATTTATTCATAGAAAATCATAGAACCTTAAGGAAAACTAGTTACTAGGCGTATAACACGAAAAATTAAAATAATAAATAATTAATACCTAAAGTTAATAAAATTAAAGGTCCTAAATTTTGAAAGATTTGAGGAAGGGTTGAGATCAGGAAACTGGGGAGGGAAAGACAATAAGTACATTATGTTGATAAATAATTACATTTATTCATAGTTTCATTATAATCCAGTCATTTGGTAGAAAAATAGGGGTTTATTCCGCAAAAAGTCGGGTATTTTTGATTTTTGGGTGTTATATATTATATTATATAATATAATATATATATTATAGTATAAAAATTATAAATTTTTGACCTTGGGCATTGAGGCAAAATAGTTCGTATTGAATTTGCTGCGAAATAAATTCCCTACAACATGCATCTAAAACATTTTTTTTATAAACAATAGATAACGAGCTACAGCGCGTCAAACAGAGCAAATTTTTGAAAATTTCCTTATGCTTCATTTGAATCATATTTTATTATATTTATATTTTCTTTTTATACAAATTATTAATTATTATTTAATTTCTATACATATAGACATATTAATTATTGTTTAACTTTTTACCTCCCATCACAAGGGAGGTAATGTTATCGGTCCAAAATTTGATGGTGAGTTTTCAGTAAATAAGCACGAATTAGGGTCCCTACAACACGTTTTTACTATTTTTACGATGATGTCTGTGTGTGTGTGTGTGTGTGTGTGTGTGTGTGTGTGTGTGTGTGTGTGTGTGTGTGTGTGTGTGTGTGTGTGATTGTGAGTGTGAGTGGTAGTGTGAGTGTGAGTGTGAGTGTGAGTGTGAGTGAGTGTGAGTGTGTGTGTGTATGTATGTGTATGTATGTGTGTGTGTGTGTGTGACGATTTTTTCTTATAACAAATTTCCAAATATTTCTATTTTTCGTATTTAAGCTTTCTGTATTCACATAAAGAGTTGTTAGATTTTGGTAAAATTGGATAACCGGAAGTGACTCTTTACTTAAAGCCCATAACAGTTTTTAGTTAAAAACTATATTAAAATATAATCCAAAACTTTTCAATTTTAGTATTTAAGACTTCTATATCAAGGGGAATAACATACTAGATTTTGGCTAAAATTAATAAACCAGAAGTGACACTTTACTTAAAGCTCTGAACAGATTTTCATGAAAAATATATTCTGATATACACCAAAACTTGTCAAATTTAGTATTTAAGACTTTTATAGAACTGCGTTAATTCCCACCAAGAAAACCTTAAGCAATGATTTATAAATACCACAGATATAACAACTTATCATATTTAACCTATAAATATCATAACAAAAATTGTACAAAGTACAAATTGCGATACTTGGTGAACCTGTTGTAATATAATATTTAAAAAAAAACACCATCAACCACTCGGTTATTTATCAGAGACTGGCCCACTCAACCTACTCAGTGCCTCCTAGAGGCTTCAGTGCACCACACTGATGAGCTCGAATAAGAGTGAAACTCATTTGTGGTTCTGGTTGATTATCAGTATGTGATAAATGACCGAGAGGTTGATTCAGAGACTTAAATTTGAGAAACGTATCAAGTGTGTTTTTTAAACATTATATAAATATCATGTTTACAAAGATGGCATTCACCAGATGCCTGCGCCTAAGAAGAGAAATATTCCCGGCACATAATTGCCGTTTGAATTTAAATTGAAATATTAAATCATCCCATTTTATTTATATTGCCTTTTTAAGAGTGTTGATTAGACATTTTCTTTTTTGTAATTATTTTTTTTATTGTACAGAATAACTAACGGATATACAATGCAATAAATATTCACTAAATTATGCTTGAATTATATTAAAAACATATTAACATCAACATTACAGTGTAATATGAAGATATTTCGGGAAATCGTTGAAATAATCAAAATGTAAGATCTTTTCTGGAAAAGTGTGGCATAAAAGCTTTTAAAAAATTCTATTCTTTTCTAGTTAATAAGTACTCGTCTATGTATGTATACAATCTTATGACCCAACAATTTATCCAAGATACGTTTGCGTTTGTGCTGTAGTGTATTATGAAAATCTGTCGAAGAATAGAGCTGTAATACTTCAATAATAATGTCAACAAGTGAAGATTGCTGACGGTAGAAAACAACAAACAATATTATTGTTATCCCCTTGTGTGTGTATAGTGAGAAAATAACACCAACAACATTGGTATGGAGTAGGCAAGCTCGTACGAACAACGGTAAGTGAAACGGGTAGAGGCGGTCGGGTCATGATTCCATCAACAAAAGCAAACATAAACGTAACAGGGAGGCAGTAAAGTTGATTAAAGGCGGTCCAACAAGAGTAATAACGATATTAGTCTTGTCGCTGACTTGTACTATACAAGAGGCGTCGTTCAGCAGACAGATGGCCGGGATTATCACATGCTGCATATGTTACTGCTAATCCTCTACCCATGAGTGCGCATTACCATCAAGGATTTGTTTATCAACTTACGCTGTTTACCTAGGAGGATCCTTTGAGTAAAATAGCAGATAGAATACACACATGCGATATAGGCTGTGTTTATATTGTGATACTAACCTATTATGACCTAACCAAATCTTTACCGCACCAACAAATTTAGTTTTTGTATTCCCGAGTAAAAATTAATATTAATATTTATACATGACAGTAACACGGCCGCACTCGGTACGTTTTTCGAATAGCGAATAAGCAAGGGCGCATTGCAATGAAGTCGTTTTGTGGCCATGAGTTCGCATTTTTAATTATTGAATTATGCCTGTAACAAGGCGTTATTTTCACTCGGGTTTTACATCGTAATGTTATTTATCAAGTTTTCTTATTCTTCTTTTATATATGTGGAAATCTGTTCATCTTTACGCAGTTACGGAGTAGGTATATCAGTTTAGGAGATAAAACTCTTTGTCCAGTGTTTCATTGGTCATTCCAATTCCAGATCTCTTTTACCTGCTTTTACCTTGTCTTTAGTCTCCAGCTACTTTAATTGTCGTGGTCTGTTATATTGTATCACTACTGTAAATATACTACACAAGTTAACAAAATCTGCATAAAGCGTTTGACGCATCTTTTATTTGATGATATATTTATTTATGGGTTGAATAATAATTTTTGAGTGCCTGTGAGGTGACGCCTGGTAAACGCCCGCACGGTACAAATATGTCATCATTATTACCGATATCTGCGAACAAAGCAGATTGGAACACCCAGCAATGGGTAATATGCCGTGATGATATGTTTATTTGTATTTATTATTTATTTGAACTATTTGATTTCTACTTTCCTAGAAAATAAATAAACTTTTTTAGAACTAAGTCTTGTATTTAACTTCATTTAACAAATAAAAGTTTCGACGCACTCCAATATAGAGTTCCACTGAGTAAATGAAAAACTAAATTGTAATTTAGAAACTTGTAGCTTAGTAACTGTCTGAGTTTACTCAGCAAAAAGAAATACATAACTCTTACTTGCAACTTGCAATTTAAGCAAATACAAAATAGTTACCAGCGGCACTACGATCAAATTTCAAACAAATCATTTACGAATACTAACAACTATGTATTTTAAATTTCTTTGAAAATAACTGTATAATACAGTGTGTTCAAATAAATTCCTAACTCGGAGTAGGGTATGAACAGAGAAACGTGTGTCTGATCATTATTCAATTTAAAACTGAAGTTGTCAAAATTGTTCTTAAAATATAATTTTAAGGGGAAAGGCAATGAATGACATTCTCTGTTTTCTAATTTGTGGCCATTTCTCAAATAAGACACAAGACGAAAAGCCTTTAATTTTTTTAGATAACATTTTTGACAATATCTCATGTCAAATTGACATATAATTAAATATTTTTAAATTGACATACGTTTCTTTGTTCATAGCCTACTCCGAGTTAGGAATTTTTTTGAACACACTGTATATCCATCCGTGATTAAAGGGGCCCACAGATCTATTGAATTATCATACTGCAAATTGGACAAATAATTAAATCAACTTATTGTACAGCGTTTTGCGCATATAAATATTGCAAACGATCTGTGAATCAATCGATACTACATAAAATTGAAACCTATTCCTTTATGTTTTTAAATAAAACTATATTGAAATAGTTATTAATAAATAAATTAGTGCCTGTACTGGCCTAGTCAAGAAAAACTGTTTCCATTCCATAATATTGTTTTTACATGCCTACTGATACCAACAAGTTAAAAAGAAAAAAAAAGAATGGTGTATAAATATGCTATTTCAACGTAATCATTATTCGCATATGAATTTGTTACAAGAACTGTGAAGACAAACCCAAAGATCTAAAAACATTATGCAGGTTAATAATTAGAAGTTTGAAAAATATAAATGTATCCAATTGTTACATGAGATTCCCACAAACTGGTCGCTGAATTAGCTTAATCGTTTGAAATGTTTAATGTAAACCATACTGCCGTCAGATAAGATCAAGTTGTACTGCTTGCCGTACGACAGTCCTATACACTCGCTACGATTCTCGGTTCACTAATTTTATTTATCATTCGAAAAATCGAAGCTTCTTACACTTTTTGATCGCAGTGAACTAACTTCAATGTTTTATACCAAAAATGATCAAGAATAAGGGGATAATGTATCAATAGTAACAAACCGAATATTTTACCAGTGGTTCTCAAACGGTAGAACAAAATTATATTTTTTAAATGGCACCCTATGTAATTTTTTATCCCTTTAAATAGAATATTATTTTCTGATTTAAACGATATAAATTTAGTATAGGGTTCTATAACAATTATTTCGAGAAAAATGGTATTAAAAACTAGAAATAATGTAATAAAAATGGGTTTACTAACCGTAACTAGGCAACAGACGTATCAATATCTGTGTAGTATAGCCTATTGTAATATTATAACCATTATTTTTAATATCATTTTTCGCGATATAATTGTTATACAACCCTATACCATATTTATATCGTTGAAATCAGAAAAAAATTCTCTATATAATGGGCTAAAAAATTATATAGAATACCATTTAAAAAAATTTAATTTTGTTCTGCTGTTTAGAACCACTGGTCGAATTTTCAGTTTGTTATTATTAGTAAACTAGCCCCTTATTCTTGGTCATTTCTTTTATATAACATTTTTTTCTAAAGTCATTAGTTTGCCCAAAAAAGCGCTGGTTGTTTTAAAGGAAACACGCTGTATATAACATGATATATTAAATTTATATAATGCTTGTAAGAACGGGGTATAAATAAAGGGGTGACAACTCAAATATCATGTTTATGAAGATGTCTCAGCGTGTAAGGTTCGCCACATAACTGTTATTTCTGAATTGGAATATTGAATCATGCAATTTTGCTCATTTTGTCCTTTTAAAAGTGTTTAATCATTTTCATTATTATAGTTAATCAAATATACTTTATTGTAAGTACGCATTACCTATAATAATTAGTGTTTTATTCAAAAATCATTTCTTGAATAAACTAGAGTTATATTTTCGCTAAATTATCTGCAACAGTTATGCACATATGCCCGGATGAGTTAAAAATGGAGTAATAATTATTATAATCAAGTTTTATGTGCAATTAAACATTGTTATTGACGTAACCACACATATTCTTTTAAATAAACTACAGGGATTGAACAAAGTGACATAATATTCACGAACATAGCGATAGTATTCATACAACTACGTACATAATGTAGAACCCAATTACATATATAATGACATTTAACATGTTATGTTAGTTCCAGAATTTAGAGCACATTGTGTGGGCAGTACATGTAAGGTAAGAATTTAGGATTACTTACCTATCTCCAACATCTTTACATTCCTATGAGAAGTAAAATTGAAGAGTTGTCACACCTTCATATTATTTTTGTACACCGTGCTTGTAAGTGTTGCTATTATTTTAAAACAAGAATAAATTTGGGTTTTTCATATTTCTTTGATGTGCATGCTGCATTGTTACGAGCCGCCACTGATGGACATAGTTAGAAATGAAATTCGTTAGTTATCCGGAAATCGTTTGTAATTATCTGCCTCTTATAAGAAGATATGAACACAAATGTAATTAATTCAGATTCCATCTTTACTACTCAAAATCTCGTAATTAATTCCGTTTGTTCTCTCATTATTACCGTATTATCTCTGAAATTCAATCTAACATCTAACAGTCCATAGTAACCATCACGCATCATGTCACTATGAAATTATTTATCGGAGCGCAGTTAACTGAAATCGTGGCTGATTACCGTACAGATACACATGTAGATAACTAGCGGTAATAGCTTTGAAACATTATAGAATTGTTATTTGAGCCAGTCAAGAGATTCGTGCATAAATTATGGAGTGTCATCATTTTCACTCCATGCATTATGATTTACGCAATGATATATTGCTGTATAAATTGTTTTAATTTGTAAATTATGAGATTTGGTAGAGAATAGAATATTGAAAATTGTGCATTTGCAGAGATATTTGTATCATTAATAAATATTATCACATCTTCCCTCATATTACTTCAAAATTATAACTCCATATGAAGGAATAGATGACAATAGACTAGTTTCTTTTTCTTTCAACAAAGTTATTTCAACAACCATGTCCTGAACTATCACCAATATTTAAAAAAAATGTGTTAGCTCTTCTTCTTCTTCTTGTTTAAATTCATACTATGAGCAATAATTGTTTGTATTTGTGTGAACGATAGCCTTGGATTTAGGTAAATTAAATAAAATATTTAAACATCAAATTACAATAACTGTCAATTTTTAATAGGGACCATCACTTGAACCGATACAATACCTGTTTTTGCATGGTACGATTATTATTGTTCTTTTAAAGGGTATAATGAACATTTGTACAATATTTTATCAGTCAAAAATATATAACACAATATGAATGAGTAATATTGGCCTACCGATACTCGATTTCTTAGGAAATATTATAACATTTAAATACAATTTAAAATGAAAACACAAATAAACAAAAAGTAAAAAATATTAACAACTAGGAAGAATTACATACATACGAGTATATTTATGCATGATATTGTCCAAGATTTGATATATAATGTATGTATTTTTACATTTTATATTAAATTTGTGTAAATATTCAAAATGTGTCAAAAATTTAAGGATAATTTAACTGTAACCTATCATATTAACAAGATGTCAATAAAGGTTGTAGAAAACATATTGTATGCATCTTGTTACTTGAAATACATATATTGTATAGTGCGTCTACGCGTAATCTATGATACTTTATTTACATACGTAAACAATGCGAAAATAACGTAAAGAATGATTTTAAATGTATCCAATGCGTAGAGAATGTAAACTTATAATTGCACATGCGCAGTGGAGAGTTAACGAAATAAAAATAATTTCATACGTATTTTGACTTCCAGTCATTGATAATTATAATAATAAGAATAATAATAAAACTAATAATAATAATAACAATGATAACAATAACAATAATAATAATATATAAACAAAAATGGGAAGTAAAAAAGAAAACGAGAATTTTAACATAAACAAATTATAATCTAATACCTTTAAATAATAATATTTTTGTCGTCTTTAAAAAAATGTTCTTGGTCTAGATGGGGGTAGACAATATACAATTTCTGATTACGTAAACTACATTATTGCTTACATGTAGACAATAAAGTAATTTGTGTGGTATACCGGGTGTATCTGAATAGCTTGTCCAAACTTTAAGGGATGATAATACAGCTGAAAGTAATTTAAAAAGTATTAATCCGCAGTCCAATTCTAAAAAACATCATACAAAAAGCAGCTGATTATCATTATTCAAGAATTTTTTGGAAAAAATAAAACACATACGAAAAGGCCTCTTAAAGATAAACAAAAACCCTCATTTGACCAAAGTCATAACTTGTATACTTTTTAGTTATTAAGAGGAAAGGTTACCCATGTACTATAGTCGGGAGGTAGCGGTCGGGTGTAAGCGGGGTAGTTTAGTGGGCGGCAGCGTTGCCAACTTTTGAAATCTGAAGTGTCGTACGCATATGTGAATTTTATCGTACTTTTGATAAAATTATCGTACGCATATTGGTATTATACATAGTTGCCACGGAAATAATAAAAACCGCGAAATCGGAGTTTGGAGTATGCTCGAATATAAAATTTTCCAACTATAATTTTGGTTTATTTCATTTCATGCGGTCCGAATCATGCTATCATAGCTTACAGTGCTGAGACCGCTCACAGCTGGTCCGAATTGAATAAGCGCGCTGACGACTGTGAAGGCGTTAACGATTCGGACCGTTCGTAAGCGCTCTTATTTCTTGCTTGTCATTTATGAGTTTAAGCTCGATCAATTCAATAGTTTCCTCTAAAAAAAACCTTTACTACGTTAACAACTTCATCTTAACACATAATTTCATTATTTCAGCAAGCACTGGCGTAAACAACATCAAACGTACGTACAGCGCTTACACTGCCTATCCTCTTGGGCGTGAGCACTGTTAGCATGAAATGATGACGTCACCTCTGACGTCGTACACCTCACAACGCAAACTTTGAGCGTTGTAAGCATGATTCGGACCAGCTGTTAGCGCGCTGTCGGTACTCAAAGCGTGATTCGGACCGCACCCTTGCTAAACTCTAGCTTTAGCGCCAAATTTGAAATACAAAACTTTAAAATTATTTTTAAAGGCCTAAATTTTTCGAAAGAATTTAAATTGTTTAATAAGATCCGTGAATCGATATTAATAAAGGAACCCGGAAAATGAACCTGAAACACAAAGAAGTTGCAACTGTAATTTTACATATGAGAGAAATTATTTTTCTCGACTTTAAAAGCTTGACAGGCCTATATTAATTGTAATCTTGGAAATTGGAATTAAATATACGTAACAAAATATCTCAAAAGTTCGTACATTCATATTCAAATATCGTATGGTCGTACAAGATCCAAAATTGTGGTACGAGTACGATAATTATCGTACGGTTTGCAACACTGGTAGGCGGACCATTCTGTTATGGCGTAGAGTGGTAGGGGAAGGTAAAAATATTTCCACCGAAAACTTCCAGTGGGATCTTTTAGAAGAGTTCCAGCCATAGACTAGACGACCAGAAAAATGCCAACAAATAACCATAGAACATAACCAGCATAGATCAAAATATTTTAATGCATCCTTAATTACAAAAAAATTTTAAACAATACATAAAGATGAAATAATATTAAATATATTTTATGATGTAGTAAAGCATTACTGCCAAGATAAATAAAACAAAGGGACAAACAATTTGTTCTTAATTGGCTTTATTTTTATACACAAATACAAGAAATATATAAATATTAAAGTAACATAGTCTTTTTATTTAATCATAAATTTATTGTATTGTACAGATTACAAGAATACAAGAATAAATTTCAGTCACAAACTATTTACACAAGCACAGTTATATTGTAATTCTGTGCATAAATCGTACCTTCATATATCATAAATTATGAAAATAATGAATAAAATCATACCGCTTAATAATACATTAAGATACAAGTTTCATAAGACATGATTTTAGCGCACACGTCATTCTTAGAAACGAGCGGCTTGCCGCGAGTTTTCTAAGGGGACAAGTGCGCTGAAATGTCCTATGAAACGTGTATTTTATACTATTTTTTCTAGTTTGGTCATTTTTCAAAAAATGTATGTTATGTCATGTCCAGGAATTTTAATTTCGGTTGTTTAATATGTACTTTATGAAACTCACTTGGGTGTCATAAAGAAGTACTTTATGACATCCAAATGGGTTTCATAAACTACATATTAAAGAACCAAAATAGAAAAAAGAAATTAATAATGTCAAAATTATTTATTATAAGGTTTACAATAACGAAAGCAAATACCATTTTGAACAGAAATGCAATATTATTTTTATAACGAAAAACAACTATAGAAATATAAAAATATATAATTTCAATTATAAGTCATAATAATATAATAAAAAAGCTATGTAATTAATATTGCAAATTTATACTATTATTAGCTACGTACGGATTTTCATATTTCTTGTTTGTCGTGGGTCAATTAATTCAGATAGAATGCATTTCATATAGAATTCTTGCAATTTCTTTTCCATCTTTCTAACCAAAAATTATCATCTCTCATGATACTTTCAATTTTAATTTATTCATGTTCTCCTTTCCATACACCTAGAATACATTTTTGCAAATCTTGTTGGCGTACTATTGATTCATTAATTTTCCCATAATTGCTAGAACATTTAAAAGATCTTTACCATATAACAGTCTCAAAACTGATTTTTCGCAGCTAGTTGTTGGTCTCCTTTTACATATTGTAGCAAAACTGGAAGCTGTTATTAATTTCTTTCTCTCTTGCAACCATAAACTGCTTTCTCTTTGCAACTATGTATCTCTCTCAAATTGATGTTTTTTATCTACTATTTTTTTCTATTTTTAAAAAAAAAAACGAGCCTGTTCTATTTCATATAGTACGCGTGTTTCATATCGGGCTTCTGGCAAGAGTCACCATAGTCAGCATCACATTGAGTACTATATTTTTGATAGTTTTTAGACAACTTTCTTTGACTTTTTTTCTGTATTCAGCAGTTGAAGCATTTTGCCTTTGCCTATTTATTTCAAATTTTGATTTTAATATTGAAGGACTTTTATTAAGCAGTATTTCATGCAATGTGTAATGAGCTCTATTATTTGAATTATACGATACTAACGCAGCATAACATCTACCTTTGTATGAATTACTTTTGGAATGATTTATGCGCCTGTCCTCCACAATTTTATACTAATTATATTGATACTTGTTCATAATAATATACATATTATTTATTAGTCGTGCATAAAGAAATATTGTTACATTTCGTACTTTAATATTGTGTAGTCAATCACTTTCAATTTATTTTAGTTCAATATGTTTCGCTTTTTACAATTTTATAAGACGGCGAGGATGTGCAAAATGAGCATAGATGAAGAAATAGGCCAATAGTTTTGAGGGATAAACTGAATCCATTAGATGTATCCAATGAACATTTATTACGGTAAATAACTAAAAATGAATTAAATATATACATAATTTAGAATTAAATATGTTTTATTTGCAAATAAATTACAACACGCCAAACAAACTTGAGAAATCACACAGAACTCAGTGATTCTGGCGACAAGAACCAAGATGGCAAAAATTTAAAATAATTTGACGTTTTAAGAATTAGTGCTAACTCCAAATTTAACTCCAACTTTATTCTGTTTCGTGAATAGCTCTAATACCAAAATTTTTAGTCCGGAATAAAAATGGGATTAACTAACTCCGAATTTAATTCTTTTGATGAATCTGCTTATAAATACAAAACTTCCCCAAAATGTTGTCCTATAATCGCAGCTGCCCCTGACAAAACTTTATAATTATTACGGTAACTTCTTTTTGACCAAAAACCATCCGCTATTACCGTTATACATGGTATACCGTTTTTATCAACATTTCCGTTTTCGATAGCGTATTTAGCCTCTTTTTCCCCTGTTTCTTTCATTTTACGTAGCACAACATCTTCCCAACCTTTTACTAAAAATTTGCGATATGTTTTATACGTACATTTACTCATACAAGGTATGTCGATGGTATTGAATAATCCTTCCATATTAGTGAAACCCATTCCTACACTCATTGTACCCTTTACAGTTTCAGAATTAACAGGACTATTCCCCAATATTTCAGTTTCTTTTTCAGTAGAACTGGTCTCATTTGTAAAAATTTTAAATTTTTTCATGACACATATTACATTTAAATAAAATTAATGAATTAAATCCTTCTCGATTGTTTTTACAATTTCTAAATTCTGCATTGTGCATCCAAAAAATTTACTTTGGTGACAATTTTTTTGGAAAGATAAAAGGAAAAGGAAGAGTAAAAATTAATTACTCTTCGACCTTTGATTACAAATTCTTTCTCAATATTTTCACTTCCGCTGTGAACTTCTATCTCAATATTTTCACTGTCGCTCTGAACTTTTTTACCTTCCGTCACCTTTAGGTAAGGAAGGTATTGTCTTTGGTCAAAAAATTCGATGATGAGTTTTTAATCAATAAGCACATTTTAGGGTCCCTAGAATACGAATTTACTATTTTTACGATGATGTCTGTATGTGTGTGTGTGTGTGTGTGTGTGTGTGTGTGTGTGTGTGTGTGTGTGTGTGTGTGTGTGTGTGTGTGTGTGTGTGTGTGTGTGTGTGTGTGTGTGTGTGTGTGTGTGTGTGTGTGTGTGTGTGTGTGTGTGTGTGTGTGTGTGTGTGTGTGTGTGTGTGTGTGTGTGTGTGTGTGTGTGTGTGTGTGTGTGTGTGTGTGTGTGTGTGTGTGTGTGTGTGTGTGTGTGTGTGTGTGTGTGTGTGTGTGTGTGTGTGTGTGTGTGTGTGTGTGTGTGTGTGTGTGTGTGTGTGTGTGTGTGTGTGTGTGTGTGTGTGTGTGTGTGTGTGTGTGTGTGTGTGTGTGTGTGTGTGTGTGTGTGTGTGTGTGTGTGTGTGTGTGTGTGTGTGTGTGTGTGTGTGTGTGTGTGTGTGTGTGTGTGTGTGTGTGTGTGTGTGTGTGTGTGTGTGTGTGTGTGTGTGTGTGTGTGTGTGTGTGTGTGTGTGTGTGTGTGTGTGTGTGTGTGTGTGTGTGTGTGTGTGTGTGTGTGTGTGTGTGTGTGTGTGTGTGTGTGTGTGTGTGTGTGTGTGTGTGTGTGTGTGTGTGTGTGTGTGTGTGTGTGTGTGTGTGTGTGTGTGTGTGTGTGTGTGTGTGTGTGTGTGTGTGTGTGTGTGTGTGTGTGTGTGTGTGTGTGTGTGTGTGTGTGTGTGTGTGTGTGTGTGTGTGTGTGTGTGTGTGTGTGTGTGTGTGTGTGTGTGTGTGTGTGTGTGTGTGTGTGTGTGTGTGTGTGTGTGTGTGTGTGTGTGTGTGTGTGTGTGTGTGTGTGTGTGTGTGTGTGTGTGTGTGTGTGTGTGTGTGTGTGTGTGTGTGTGTGTGTGTGTGTGTGTGTGTGTGTGTGTGTGTGTGTGTGTGTGTGTGTGTGTGTGTGTGTGTGTGTGTGTGTGTGTGTGTGTGTGTGTGTGTGTGTGTGTGTGTGTGTGTGTGTGTGTGTGTGTGTGTGTGTGTGTGTGTGTGTGTGTGTGTGTGTGTGTGTGTGTGTGTGTGTGTGTGTGTGTGTGTGTGTGTGTGTGTGTGTGTGTGTGTGTGTGTGTGTGTGTGTGTGTGTGTGTGTGTGTGTGTGTGTGTGTGTGTGTGTGTGTGTGTGTGTGTGTGTGTGTGTGTGTGTGTGTGTGTGTGTGTGTGTGTGTGTGTGTGTGTGTGTGTGTGTGTGTGTGTGTGTGTGTGTGTGTGTGTGTGTGTGTGTGTGTGTGTGTGTGTGTGTGTGTGTGTGTGTGTGTGTGTGTGTGTGTGTGTGTGTGTGTGTGTGTGTGTGTGTGTGTGTGTGTGTGTGTGTGTGTGTGTGTGTGTGTGTGTGTGTGTGTGTGTGTGTGTGTGTGTGTGTGTGTGTGTGTGTGTGTGTGTGTGTGTGTGTGTGTGTGTGTGTGTGTGTGTGTGTGTGTGTGTGTGTGTGTGTGTGTGTGTGTGTGTGTGTGTGTGTGTGTGTGTGTGTGTGTGTGTGTGTGTGTGTGTGTGTGTGTGTGTGTGTGTGTGTGTGTGTGTGTGTGTGTGTGTGTGTGTGTGTGTGTGTGTGTGTGTGTGTGTGTGTGTGTGTGTGTGTGTGTGTGTGTGTGTGTGTGTGTGTGTGTGTGTGTGTGTGTGTGTGTGTGTGTGTGTGTGTGTGTGTGTGTGTGTGTGTGTGTGTGTGTGTGTGTGTGTGTGTGTGTGTGTGTGTGTGTGTGTGTGTGTGTGTGTGTGTGTGTGTGTGTGTGTGTGTGTGTGTGTGTGTGTGTGTGTGTGTGTGTGTGTGTGTGTGTGTGTGTGTGTGTGTGTGTGTGTGTGTGTGTGTGTGTGTGTGTGTGTGTGTGTGTGTGTGTGTGTGTGTGTGTGTGTGTGTGTGTGTGTGTGTGTGTGTGTGTGTGTGTGTGTGTGTGTGTGTGTGTGTGTGTGTGTGTGTGTGTGTGTGTGTGTGTGTGTGTGTGTGTGTGTGTGTGTGTGTGTGTGTGTGTGTGTGTGTGTGTGTGTGTGTGTAATTACAAATATTAAAGAATATTTTATTCTCTATACGACTTGACTGCATTTTATACTTAATATTAAATGGGTATAGAGTTAAAAAATTATAAAGAAATTAAATTTCATAAAGTAGCCATGGCTATGAAAACAGCTACTATATTAAGACAATTTTGATTGAAAGATGTCAGTGTCAAGTGAAATTGAGATAGTATGTTTGTCTTATAATTTTACGGGAAATATAGGATCTTTTGCTTTCTGTATAGAATTTGTATAAAATACATACAACTGCTTTAAGGTAATGTACAAGAAATAATAATAATAATAAATCTTTTATTTCTGCAGATACATTACACTGTATATAGAAAACGTCACAAAATAATAATTTTCTGTGTGAAATTTGCATAAAATACATGCAACTGCCGGAAGGTAATGTACAAGAAATAGAATATTTAATTTAGCAAGGAACTTTCTGTATGAAATTTGTACAAAATACATAGAACTGACGGAAGGTAATGTGCTGGCCACATCAGATTTTTTAACAATATTTTCACTGCCGTTGTGAATTGGTTTAGGTGCACTACTGATGTTTGTAATCGTTTTACTGGTTTCTTGAATGTTATAATTTGCTGCTAAATTTGATGTTTCTAATTTATTAAAATAGTCGCTCGATTCACTTTAACCAAAAAACATTTTTTTAATGGGGTTCTTTTGATGATTTGAATTGAAAATTTAACGAATACAAATATACAGGATGATTGAAAAAGTAGAAACAAAGAGCTATTTTCTTTATTATTAATATTCGAACTATAGTTTAAATTACAAAGTTCATTACCCACATTTACTCTAACAAATAGTTTTGAGAAATGAAAACATTAACAATAAACAAAAAAAACTTTCTTTGTACACTAATGGGTTAACACAATTGAAAATCTGTTGAAAACAATTTACAAAAATATTACAAGGTATAATATTAATAATTCCAAGCAAATATTTAAAATTATAATGAATGCATAGAAATTTATAAACCACAAAATTGATAAGTTACTTAATTCGATGCCACGATGATTGCAATCTATTATAAATAATTATAACCGGTACAGATCTTCATTGGCCTTCTTTATGAGCTGTTATATAGAGATATGACAAATAATATAAATATAACATTATAAGTTTACAAAATGTTGCAACCCAAACTTGAATCAATGGATAACATAAATTATAATAGTACATATACGGAGTATTAATATTTACATAAATCTATAGATAAATTGCGAAGAAAAATAAATTTGGTCTGTGGCGTTTATAAACAAACAGTGGCGTACCTAGGGCGGGGCAAACAGGGCAGGTGCCCTGGGCGCCAGAACCAAGGGGGCGCCGCTTGGAACCCTTGGTATCCGTATGTAACTTGGGTGCCAGAATTTGAAGTGTTAAAGCTGTTGATTACTGTGCGTATTGACATTTTTCGGAACTGTTGAAGCTCTCTATCTGTTTTTTTCACCGTCTACTCAACGCTGGGAAATACTCAAAAACGTTGTGCCCATAGTTATTATATCTGAGTCTAAAACAATAGTGTGGAAGCTGTGAAGCCCATAAACAACTACCTTGACGGCATACTCCAAGTTCTCGAGACTATAATGGATGATGCAAATGAAACGAATGAAACAAGAAGTGATGCTGCGCAATTGTACAACCGTATGTTGACACTCGATTTTCTGACGCTATTTGGATTTTGGACGAGAGTACTCATTCCTATTGATGGAGTTCAGAAAAGACTGCAAGATATAAATAGGAACTTTCATGATACCGCCTTAGATTTGAAAGGTTTAAGAGATTATTTTCGCAATGAAAGAGAAACTTTGGTAACTGAAGCTCTGGAAATTGGACTTAGTCTCTGTCAAAACTGGGATGTCGGAACCGAAAAACGCCAACGGCGAAAAATCTTCGAATAGCCATGCAAATAATGTTGACTATAGCAGTTTGTAGTTTCCGTCGCTAACTGTGGAAGATCTTTCAACAAACTAAAACTGATCTTAAATTATCTGAGAGTCTCCATGGATCAAGATCGATTAAGTGATCTTGCTTTGATGAGCATTGAAAGGGAAGAAACTGAAAAGATCGATTTCGAGCACGTTATTAATGCCTTTGCATCAGTGAAGGCAAGGAAGATACAGATGTAAAAATCATGCAGATCCATTTCGTGGATGTGTTTGTTAGACCTCGTTGTACCTTGTACAGCCTCATCTATACGTTGGGCCAACTAACGCCAATAAACCAATATAAACAAATACCGACGAGGCAAAGCGAGGCGAGTCGGCGCAAGTATTTTGCGTCTACACGTTGGCTAGTATTTGGCCAAGACTATCAGGCGAGTATCAGACGTTTCTCGTTACTTTGACTCGTGCACCATAAACCGACACTGAGGCGAGCGTCGGCAAAAGGCGAGCGGCCAATGCGAGTCGCGACGAAGTTTGACAAAAAGCCTTTCCGCACGTTGGTATGAATTCGGCGTTGGCTTTCATTCGCCTAACTTGGGCCAACGTGTAGATGAGGCATACCACTCGCCGTCGCCGAATATGCTTATGTTTCCACACATCGACTCTCTGAACAACGAGACTAGGGGAGATCTCCAACAACTTCAACGCGCATAGGATCACCTTAGGAGAGATAACTGAACTGACTACTTATACTCGACTGATACATAATTAATGTTAATGATGCTCTTAAATATTTGATAGCTAAATAAACATACACAGGGTGTTCCGCGACTCGACCGACAAACATGTACCATATATTCCGGGGGTCATTACGATCAAAAAATGTTATATGACCTACAGGTGAATTCCTCTGTGTTTTGGAGATATTGAAGGAATTTTTTTAAAAATGATAATTGATAGTTATTTTGTTATTGTGCTGATTCATTCAGTTACTTGAGAATATATATGGATATTTTTAAGTAATTTCAACAACAATACAAATACCAAATATCTCGCTACTCTAAAGCAAAAAAGAAGTAATCTTTATTTTAATACATTGTTGACAGGGGGCGCAATTACGACCCTTGCCCTGGGCACCATTTCACTTAGGTACGCCACTGTAAACAAAGAAACTAAATTTTGTTAGTATGCAAAGTTCAGAAAATTTTGTAGGATATCTAAGGTTACAACAGTGAGTGGAAAGGGAAGCTTATATAATAGAAAATAAATTATAAGCATAGTGATTCGTAGAAATATTACATAATAACATTCTTACTACTTGGATATTTCCCTAAAAGATTAACTGTAATGTAGTAAGTATATTAGCTACGAGTATAATTAGTTTTAAATTGAATACCTGGTAAACGCCCGCACGGTACAAATATGTCATTATCATTACCGATATTTAATACATAATATGCTTAGTTTTGTTATTGCAATACAATTTAAAAAATCTGATGTGGCCAGTACATTACCTTCCGTCAGTTTTATGTATTTTGTACAAATTTCATACAGAAAGTTCCTTGCTAAAGATTATATTTCTTGTACTTTATCTTCCGGCAGTTGCATATATGTTATGCAAATTCCATACAGAAAATTTATAGCAAAAGATCCTATATTTCCAGTAAAATTATAAGACAAACACACTATGTCAATTTCACTTGACACTGACATCTTTCAATCAAAATTTTCTTAATATAGTAGCTGTTTCCATAGCTATGGCTACTGTATTAAATTTAATTACTTTATAATTTTTTAACTCTATATCCCTTTAATATTAAGTATAAAATGCAGTCAAATCGTATAGAGAATAAAATATTCTTTAATATTTATAATAACATTAAATGTGAAAAAATATATTTAACATAGTTTTTTCAAGAAAAACTGTAAAAATCTTCAAATGAGGGTACTTCCGGTTGTCCAATTCAAACCAAAATCTAATCAGCTCTTCACATGGATGTAACGAAGAGAAATACGAAAGAATTATAATTTTCAGAATTGTAGTATGGAAGTTATCGTAGACGAAAATTTTGTTACACACACACACACACACACACACACACACACACACACACACACACACACACACACACACGCACACACACATACATACACACATACATACACACATACATACACACATACATATACACATACATACATACATACACACACACACACATACACACACACATACACACACACACACACACATACATACAGACATCATCGTAAAAATAGTAAAATCGTATTCTAGGGACCCTAAAATGTGCTTATTCATCAAAAACTCACCACCGATATTTTTGACCAAAGACAATACTTTCCTTACCTAAAGGTGACGGAAGGTAAAAAAGAATTATTAAAATTCATTAATATTTGACTTTGATTTTAATGGGATAAAGAAGACACATTTTTCTCACTTTAGCGCATGGGTAATCTGTTAAAGTTTGGCCATTTATACACGCTGTAATTTACAGGCACATCCCTGCTCTCGAGTTATTTTTAACTCCTGAACTAAACTTACATATATTACGTGCACATGATACACAAACAATAATTTTCTTCGTGTTGCACATATTTTTTTTGTCTATTCCTATGCTTTGTCTATTATGTATGTGTCATCTGTACTTGAATGATACTCATTAAGATACAGATTTTCATTTCGATACAAATTATAATTACGATACAGATTTTTTTCATTTCGATACGGATTTTCATTATAATACAGATTTTTCTTTTCATTTCCATACAGATTATCACTATAGTACAGATGAATTTTACAACGAATTTGTTAGTCCGTTGTTTATTTTTTTAAATTATTATGAATAGTTGTAGAAAAAATTGTATATGCAACCGATACAAGTGAATTTTTTAACCAATTTATATTATTATGAATAGTCGTAGTAAAAATACTGTAAGCAACTTGTGTATAATGATTATTATTACACTCGTTGTATAATATACTATTCTACTACCATTTGAATTAAGTGTAAAAATGTTTCTGTTACTATTTACAATAAAAAAGCTATTTGCTACAACAAAAAATTTGATGTGGCCAGCACATTACCTTCCGTCACTTCTACGTATTTTGTACAAATTCCATACAGATAGTTTCTTGTAAGAGACTATATATATCTCCAGTAAAATTATAACACAAACATACTAGACTTACAGTCTAAATACCCACAGCATTTCTCATCTTTTAAGGTTACTATAAATCTTCAAAATTTTGAAAACATCATGAAGGCGGAAATATGGCCCAGCGGCACATACGTTGCTAGGTTTTTTCACCGAATCAACAAAGCACAATCAAAAACGTAAAAGCGAGTAACACTGTGAAAAACAATTTAGATCGTTGCAGTAATAGTGGACCCACACTCACCGGACCTGTCAAGCCTATCAGTATTGTGCATCAAAATATTCAGTGTATAAGAAACAAAATTGACGATTTAGAAGTGTTTTTAGCATCGTAGCATTGTGATATTTTATGTCTTAGAGAACACTGGCTGACGGAAGATGAGTAACTAGCATATACTATCAAAGGTTTTTTCTTAGCAAATGCCTACTACAGAAAGGTGCATAGTCAGGGTGGTGTGTATATATTTTGTAATAGTAAAATAAATTATCAAACGGTAGATTTTATCAAAGATCTAAATATAGAGTTTGTATTTGAATGTTGTGCCATCAAATTTAAAATTGCTAACGTTAGAAATTGTATTCTTACTGTATATAGAGCACCTAGTTCTAGCATTCCTGACTTTTTTAAGCAGCTAGAATTATGCTTACAAATAATACTTAGAAATGATCCTAATTTAAAACTATTCGTATTAGGAGATTTTAATATTGATCTTTTAACGAACAGTCAGTATAAAAAAGCTTTTATAGATCTAACGAATGTACATAACTTACATCCTACTATAAATGAGCCAACTCGTATTACTAAAAACAGTAAAACCTGTGTAGATAACATTTTCACAAATCTTAGTAAAGAAAAATACATTGTCACTGTTTTACATAAGAATATATCAGATCACTCTGCTCAATGTATGTATATAAAAAATGAAGTAAGTACGGTAAACCCGAATAAGGTAATTGAAAAAAGGGTTTTCTCAAAGCATAACTTAGATAATCTAAAACTTTCGCTGTCAAATGAACAATGGTTAACTGTTTTTAATGAAACCGATGTAAATGTGTTTTAATAATTTTATTGATATTTTTATATACCATTACGCATTAACTCATCCTAAAATAAAGGTTAAAAATGTCAATAATAAATCAAACTCTTGGATAACCGAAGAAATAAAATTACATGCAAGAAAGATGAAACTCTACTTTGATCTAAAAATAATGGGACTTATCACTAAGGAATTTTATAATCAGCTTAAACGCAATTACCGAAATTTAATTAAACATGCCAAAAATAACTATAATTCTAAATTGGTTCAAAATTGTAACAACAATACAAGTAAAATATGGAAATTGATTAATAATAATGTAAATGCAAATTCAGATAAAAGAACAATTGATAAATTATCAGATGACAGTGAATCAGTAACTAACTCTACTGATATTGCGAATATGTTTAATAAATATTTTACAAAAATGACATTCAAAATAATTTACCTTCTGCCACTAATCCACAAACAAATTTGAATAGCTACTGCTCTAACTCCATATATTTGAATCCTGTTACAGAAGCGGAGTTGGTTTCGCTGATATTATCACTAAAAAATTCATTATCTACAGGCATTGATGAAATTTCAAACTCTTTACTGAAAAGTTGCTATGAAATGCTCGTAAATCCCTTAACTTATTGTATAAATTTATCGTTAACTAAAGGTACATTTCCAGACTCTCTTAAATATATTAAAGTGATAGCATTATATAAGAAAGGTAACAAAGAATTAGTCTCGAATTATAGACCTATTACCCTAGTATCGGTGTTTCATAAACTTTTTGAAAAAGTAATATTGTCGAGAATTTTATCCTTCCTTGAAAGTAATAAGATTTTAATCAGCAAACAACATGGTTTCAGAAAAGCTTCAAGTACTATTTCAGCTCTAGCCAGCTTATTAGACACAATTTACAAAGCTTTTGACTCGGGTAGTAATATCTATGGACTATTCATCGATTTGTCAAAAGCTTTTGATTGCGTAAACCATTTGAAACTACTGAATATCTTAAATTATTATGGCATAAGAGGTACTTGCGCTGATTGGCTATTTTCTTATCTTCATAACAGGAAACAGGTAGTTATCTACAATAATCAAAAATCAATTGCCCAAGGCATTTCTTGTGGAGTACCGCAGAGCTCCATATTGGGCCCTATTTCATTTATTTTATATATCAATGGTATTACCAACTTATTAAAATCAAAAAATTTCGTCACTTACGCTGATGACGTATCTGTTCTTTTGAATGATCCAAATGAAATTTCAGAAATTGCAAGTAATTTATCTTCTTAGTTTGCCTCCTTAAATTTATCTTTAAATGTAAGTAAATCAGCTGTAATTAGTTTCTCTAGGAGCACAAAAGACGAATGTCTGTCTGTAAGGTGTAACGACAAGTTGGTACCACAAGTTGCCAGTGTCAAAGTCTTGGGCCTCAAAATTCAAGATAACTTAATGTGGGATGAACATATTAATACTATATGTAAATCTTTAGCCAGCCTTTGCTTTCTTATAAAAAGAGTAAGATTACTTTGTAATGTCAACACAGAAAAAACTTTCTATTTCGCAAAATTTCATTCCATACTAAGCTATGGCATAATCTTCTGGGGTTGTTCACCCTCAGCTATACGCGTTTTTAGATTAAAAAAAGCGGCAGTAAGAAATATATTTTTATTAACTAATAGAACATCTTGTAAAGAAGTATTTGTAAAGGAAAGTATATTAAATCTTGTTTGTATTTACATTTATTACACAATTTTACACATTAGATATTCTAAATATAACCTATTAACGCAGAGTGACATACATAGTTACGATACTCGAGGAAAATCAAATTTCGTTATCCCTCACATAAAATTAAACAAAGTCAAAAATAATCCTAACTACTACGGATTGAAATTTTATAATAAACTGCTATTATCATTTTGAACAATTCCTTAATGATAAGTCTTAAGATCATTTTATATGTATGATTTAATGCGTATGTTTATGCACTTTTATGTATTCTTTTGTTGACGTTTCTTATGTCATGTACTTATGATCTCCGGAATAAATTATTATTATTATTATTATTAATATTATTATTATTATTATTATTATTATTAATATTATTATTATTATTATTATTATTATTATTATTATTAATATTATTATTAATATTATTATTATTATTATTATTATTATTATTATTATTATTATTATTATTATTATTATTATTATTATTATTATCGTTATTATTATTATTATTATTATTATTATTATTATTATTATTATTATTATTATTATTATTATTATTATTATTATTATTATTATTATTACTATGTCAATTGCACTTGATACTGACATTTGTCAGTAATAATTTTCTTAATATGCCTAGCAGATTTTTCCACGGTTATAGAACAACTGGATGCTTATGATATTTAATTTATTTATAATTTTTACCTTCCGTCGCCTATAGGTTAGGAAGGTAGGAAGGTATTCGATTGAGTTTTTAATCAATAAGCACATCTTAGAGTCCCTAGAATACGATTTTACTATTTTTAAGATGATGACTGTATGCATGTATGTACGTGTGTGCGTGTGTATGTGTGTGTGTGTGTGTGAGTGTGTGTGTGTGTGTGTGTGTGTGTGTGTGTGTGTGTGTGTAACAAAACTTTTGTCTACGATAACTCTAAAACTACAATTTCAAAAATTATAATTCTTTCGTATTATTCTTCGTTACATGCATATGAAGAGCTGATTACATTTTGGTTACAATTGGTAAACAGGAAGTACCCTCGTTTTAAGATTTTAACAGTTTATCTTGAGAAAACTATGTTGAATATCATTTTTCACATTTAATGTTATTGTAAATATTAAATAATATTTTATTCTCTATACGATTTGACTGCATTTTATACTTCATACTAATTAGATATAGAGTTAAAAATTAAAAAAAAAATTCGAAAAGTAGTCAGCTTTGGAAAATTCTGATTGAAAAATGTCAGTGTATGTCAGTGTCAAGTGCAATTGACATAGTATATTTATCTTATAATTTTACAAAAAATATAAGATCGTTTACTAAAAACTTTCTGTATGGAATTTGTATGAAATACGTACAACTGCCGGAAGGTAATGTACAAGATATAGAATCTTTTGCAAGGAACTTTGTTTATGAAAGTTGCGCAAAAACATAGAACTGACGGAAAGTAATGTGCTGGCCACATCAGATTTTTTAACTATATATCTACTGAATATGAAGTATAAAATATAATAAAATTATATAGAGAATAAACTATTCTTTAATATTCACAGTAATTTTAAATGTGGAATAATGATATTTAACAAAGTTTTTTTTAAAAAGAACTGATATAATAATCAAATTAGGGTAATTCCGGTCGACCAATTATAATAAAAATCTAATCAGCTCTTCATACGGATGTAAAGAAACGGAATTATAATTTTTAGAAAGGTGGTATTGGAATTATGAGATCTGAAAAAATCGTCACACAAACACATACATCCATCCATCCATCCATCCATCCATCCATCCATCCATCCATCCATCCATCCATCCATCCATCCATCCATCCATCCATCCATCCATCCATCCATCCATCCATCCATCCATCCATCCATCCATCCATCCATCCATCCATCCATCCATCCATCCATCCATCCATCCATCCATCCATCCATCCATCCATCCATCCATCCATCCATCCATCCATCCATCCATCCATCCATCCATCCATCCATCCATCCATCCATCCATCCATCCATCCATCCATCCATCCATCCATCCATCCATCCATCCATCCATCCATCCATCCATCCATCCATCCATCCATCCATCCATCCATCCATCCATCCATCCATCCATCCATCCATCCATCCATCCATCCATCCATCCATCCATCCATCCATCCATCCATCCATCCATCCATCCATCCATCCATCCATCCATCCATCCATCCATCCATCCATCCATCCATCCATCCATCCATCCATCCATCCATCCATCCATCCATCCATCCATCCATCCATCCATCCATCCATCCATCCATCCATCC
>OY720453.1:33452623-33482623 GCA_963082715.1 Harpalus rubripes | reverse complement strand
TTATGGTTACAAAAAAAGACGCTCGTAAATATTATTGCGTAAACAGGATGCTCACAACATAATTAATATTTTTTATATATTCCATTTAAAGGTATCCGCTAATGAGTGAATACCTACACGACAATAACATACTCCATGATTTTTACTTATTGTATTATGTACATATTGTAAAAATAAACAATGTTATTAAAAAATATATATTCAATAGAATTTTATTCCTTACCTCAAGTATTAACGGACGGAACTAAAACAAATACTGGAGTGGGTTCCCGTTTTACATCCCATCAATTAATTATAAAGAAAAATTCAAGTTACACGAACTAACGCCAATATATTCAGTAAAATTAAGAGCCATATATAAAGCTTTAAAATACATTACAACATTATAAGTCAAATCTGCAATAATAATCTCGGACAGTAAAAGTTCACTTATGAAATTAGATACCCTAAATTTTGCAAAAAATAATCTACCTTTAACATACAAAATAATTAAACTAATACACTTTCTTACGAGTTATGACGTTGAAGTAAATTTAATCTGGGTTAAAGCATATGCTAATATTCATAATAACGAAGAAGTAGACAAATTGGCAAAAGACGCAATTAACAATGGTACACCATTATATATCAATTTACAAAAAGCGGATTATAATAATCTTTTTTCTAAGATATTCAAAAACAATTGGAATAATGAATTTAAGGCAATATCTGAAATAAAAAAACGTCGATTATGCAAAAGTTCAAAATAGGATACCTTCGAAGTGTTGGTATAACAAATTTGACAAAAGAGAATACATAACAACAATAATTTGCATGAGATTCAATCATTGCTTAATAGCTTAGCATGCGTTTAAATTAAAACTTAGCGATTCTCCATTTTGTTCTTGCGATAATATAACCGAAGCTACATTAAATCACCTCTTCCTAAATTGTAGTCTACATTCTCTAGATCAAAAAATATTTCTTGAAAAATTTCAGGAATTTAAATTTCATCTACCAACCAATATGTTTATTCTTTTGTCCAACGAAAATATTGAAATTTGGAAATATTTGTACGAATTTATAAAAGTAGCTAAAATTAAAATATAAACCTTTAATATAAATAAATAAAATAACAGTTGTGCTGGCCAATCGACCAAGTTTCGAAGGCCAACTGAGTTAATTAAAAAAATCCTTATCAATATATCATACAAGTAATATTAACTGTTTTATTTTTCATTGGCCAAACATTCTGCTGAACCAAATTTTGTTCGTTGTTCTTTATATTGATTAAATTACGTTGCAGATAAAATAAATGAACTAGTTTTATGAGCAATGTGAAAATCAACTGCAAAGCTGTTCGGAAAGTTAGGAAACTATCACAATTTAGTTGAAAATTTACAAATTTACGGTGGAGCGAGAAAAGCTTTTTATGAAAGCTGGTACATTTTGCAGAATCTCTCCTTTTCTTTCGCGATAAATTTTCGGTATCAACTGGAAACAGAATTCCGCAAGAAATTCGAGAACTTCTCTTTAGTGTTTTTATCAGTAAAAGATGGTACTTTTTGCGGAATTCAAGTCTGTCTTCTCGATAAATGCCGCGTTGCTGTCGTTGCTGGCACTGCAATCCGATTTCCTTACTCCCATAGATTTATGGCATCTAAAAACGAAAACCATGTTCAATATCGCAAAAAGTCCTTGGAATATTGTTGAACTTCGGCAAACAATCAAGTTCATTCGTGCACCATGTGCCACTTTTCCCCGATTTTCCAACTCTGGCTGGAGACTGTTTTTCTCGTTCTTTAATAAATAAAATTGGAATTAATGTAAATTTAAATTTCTTTTTCCTGAATACAGAAATAAGTTTTTGGTCGAGGGTAGAATATTTGATTACATTTAAATATTGAAAGGTCTCTACATTTTTTACCTTTACGGTAAGGAAAGTATTGTCTTTGGTGAAAAACTTTGATGATGAGTTTTTAATGAATAAGCACATTTTAAGGTCCCTAGAATACGATTTTACTACTTTTCAATTATGTCTGTATGGATGAATATGTGTGTGTGACAATTCTTTCGGATCGCATAACTCCAATACCAACTTTCCAAAAATTATATTTTTTGCGTATTCCTTTTATTTATATCTATATAAAGAGCTGATTAGATTTTGGTTATAACTGGTCAACCGGAAGTACCCTAATTTGACAATTTTGACAGTTTTTCTTGAAAAAGCGCTGTTAAATATAATTTTTTCACATTCAATGTTATAAATATTAAAGAATATTTTATTTCCTATACGATTTGATTACATCTTATACTTCATATTCAATGGATACAGAGTTCAAAAATTGTAAAGAAATTAAATTTCATAAAGCAGCCAGCTGTGGAAACATCTATTATATTAAGAAAATTCTGACTGACAAATGTCAGTGTCAAGTGCAATTGACATAGTATGTTTGTGTTATAATTTTATTGGAAATATATAGAATCTTGGAAATTGGACAAAATACTTAGAACTGATTGAAGATAATGTATGGGAATTATGGAATCTTTTGCAAGAAAGTTTCTGTTTGTAATTTGTACAAAATACATACAACTAACGGAAGGTAATGTGCTGGCCACATCAGATTTTTTAAATTTGTTTTAGTATAAATTTCCTTTTAAATGTGTTATTGTTTCCTTACATTTCATTACATTTAAAATGCGGTTGTTTTTCAATTTTTTAAGCTTGGAAGTTTTCAACATTTAAACATATTTGAATTATTATAAATAACTTTTTTGCTCTTATGCCCCGGTTCCTACAATATCTACATTACTTAAAAAAATTGTATTGTTTTCAAAATAATTTCATAAGAATCTTTTTACAAGGGAGTTTTAAATAAATAATATAATAATATTAATTTCAAAATTAACACCGACACTAATTTATTAAATAACTGTGCTGAACATTGCCTACTTTATATAAAAATATTACTAGGGTAACCACTTCATTCCGAAATGTTGCAACTGGTTACATTATTTTCAGCACTACTATCATTATCATATTTTAATTTAGGAATATACTACTTACACGTATTAGATAAGGTTTTTGACATCTAACGCATCTAGAGACTATTCTAATATTAACAATTAGTTAACAATTTGTATATTTGAAATAAATTGTAACAAATTTTTAGCCATCGGGATTCGAACCCGAGACACTTACCTTGCTGGGATAGTGCTCTACCAAGAAAGCTATTGGCTGCTGTCCTTTTGATGGCTGACAATTCTTCATTTTAACGTCGTATAACTGCTGACAATATTATTAAACGTCATATGATGTGGAGTTGCCAAGTTACCACTACGTTTAAACATCTAGTGAACGAGTCATAATTTACTCAAGGCGCTACCAGACCAAATTCTAAAATTAACAATAAGTTAACATTTTGTATATTTGAAAGGAGAGGAGAGTAGCCAATAGCTTAGTTGGTAGAGCACTATCCCGGCAAGGTAAATGTCTCGGGATCGAATCCCGATGGCTGACAATTTTTCAGAATTATTTCAAATAGAAGCTATTCATCGAAACACTTGATAAAAATTAATATAATGACGCATAACCAGATGTCTTTAACTGACCTAGAGGCCTATTCTAATTTGTTCTTGGACACTGCTTCTATTATTGCTGTTAGATTTACTTTACCTTTAAGACGTTATTATATCTGTAAATTTTTAACTATGGCTGTATAAGATTGATGTGTTGTCAATGTTAGAAACAGTCTGTAAGTTGCCTCCATACAAATTAAAATAAGTCCTCTGAATTACTCAACTTATCAATTACTTTATAGGTCATGATCTCCTAGAGCTCATGTACGTCATTCCAGAGGTCGAGCTAACTTCAATTTTGCTGAAACATAAAAGAGCATATATACTGCAAAAAAAAACTTAACTGAGGATAATTTAATGCTGGACTGTCCAACTTGCGTTTGGCGGACCGTATGTGGCCAACAAGGTCAATTACTTTTTCATAAACTCAAAAAGATAATCGGTCTCTCAATTAGATATTGAGAACAAATTAGCTGATTTAGCATGTTTAATGGATATTATAAATCCATTATACATATATATATATATATATATATATATATATATATATATATATATATATATATATTTTTTTGCCAATTTGTCTACTTCTTCGTTATTATGAATATTAGCATATGCTTTAACCCAGATTAAATTTACTTCAACGTCATAACTCGTAAGAAAGTGTATTAGTTTAATTATTTTGTATGTTAAAGGTAGATTATTTTTTGCAAAATTTAGGGTATCTAATTTCATAAGTGAACTTTTACTGTCCGAGATTATTATTGCAGATTTGACTTATAATGTTGTAATGTATTTTAAAGCTTTATATATGGCTCTTAATTTTACTGAATATATTGGCGTTAGTTCGTGTAACTTGAATTTTTCTTTATAATTAATTGATGGGATGTAAAACGGGAACCCACTCCAGTATTTGTTTTAGTTCCGTCCGTTAATACTTGAGGTAAGGAATAAAATTCTATTGAATATATATTTTTTAATAACATTGTTTATTTTTACAATATGTACATAATACAATAAGTAAAAATCATGGAGTATGTTATTGTCGTGTAGGTATTCACTCATTAGCGGATACCTTTAAATGGAATATATAAAAAATATTAATTATGTTGTGAGCATCCTGTTTACGCAATAATATTTACGAGCGTCTTTTTTTGTAACCATAACCACTGCTATCAATTATTATAATTCAATTTAATGAAAAAAACTTAACTGAGGATAATTTAATGCTGGACTGTCCAACTTGCGTTTGGCGGACCGTATGTGGCCAACAAGGTCAATTACTTTTTCATAAACTCAAAAAGATAATCGGTCTCTCAATTAGATATTGAGAACAAATTAGCTGATTTAGCATGTTTAATGGATATTATAAATCCATTATACATATATATATATATATATATATATATATATATATATATATATATATATATATATATATATATATAAATTATATGGAGACGCCTCCCTAATTTCACAACGTAGATAAGTATTGCATCATTTTCTTTCCCACAAATTCAGCAGTTTAAAGTTAACTTGAGAATCTTGAGAAAAGACTCCAAACGAAGACGATCTTAGTATAAATACGGTACTGTGTAGTAAGTAAGTCATTCCTAGTGTAACTACGATACATGTTGTAACCTTATATTATCTTATCTCTTTTCTATAAAGTTTTTAAAAATATAATTTCAAGTTCTCAATTTATTATATATATATATATATATATATATATATATATATATATATATATATATATATATATATATATATATATATATATATATATATATATATATATATTAAATATGAAAATCAACTAATAAATAATATGCTTCAAACAGTGGCGGCTTTTGAATTTAAACTGTAATTTTTGCAATATCCGTTGAAGAACAATAAATTAATTCACTCTGGAACACCTTCTGAACAATGCAAAGTTGATATGAAATCGTTGCCATTGAACTTGCAAATGGAATGTATAGTTGCAATCTTGCAATCAAAAAATTTATTCAGATATCTTTGTCGGTGTTTTATATATATTTTGTAACTTCCTAATGAAAACTATCGAAACTTCTTTAATAAGCCATTATCGTTTATGACCTTTCTTTTGGGAACTATGTATAATGTGGAACATCTTGTTTTTCAATTTGATACAAATAAAAAATGTTCAAACAAAAATTTCAGACAAGGATTTTGATAATACTCTGCGCATCGTTATTAATTTTATCGAACGAGATTTAGATGCTATAGTATCGGAACAACATTCAGAATGTTCACATTAAAAATATTAATTTACTCACTGGTAATATGGATTACATTGTATTCATAATTAAATATTAAATTATTTATGTGGCCCTATGGCACTTGATGTTTTTAATGGGCAGTGTGGTTCAAACCATTCGAAATATTGGACACCTATGATTGAGGGTGGGACAGTGTGCACGGGATCATTAAATTTGTCAATAAGGAGATATACGAAGATTTGTAAATTTGCCTTTAAGTTAGATAAATTATGTAAATGTAAAGCGAATTAAAGTCATTAACGTTTGACATTGTTAAAGAAACTAGGGCGTGGAACTAGGGCACATGGATGCAGTAATTACAAAATATATTAAGCATAGTACATTTAATTTTAATTAAAATTTGTTGTTTAATAATTACAATAAACATTGTTAAACATTCTCATCAAAGACCAACTTATCATCATCAAAAACGAGTGTTTCTATTGGATAAAATCAATAGATATTAATTTATATAACCAATTGACAAGAGTGTTTATCATAAATGCACTTGTTAGCATGAATGGGACTACTCTATCGAAATTTGAGTAGAAATTATGTGCAAATGAATCCAGTTGATCATATCGCACGTTAGTAAGCGTGTTAAACGTCAGGCACCTAAAGGGCCTTGCTTCTAACGATGCTCGACACGCGAAAACACTGTTAAGGAGCATTAAACCTCATCATGCTAAATTAAATATTTTTCTGGAGAAATTCCTCCTATTAGAATTAAGTAATTAATTTGTTTTGTAGATTGCACAAACTTGATTTACAAGAACGAATTAAAGACTAAAACGAAATTAACGAAATACGGGAGTGTAATTTAGTAATTATTCCATGATGGACCAAGTTTATTAAGACTTCTTTGAAGGAAGGGGAAAAATAACAAGCCGTAAAATTAAAATTGTCGGTGCGGTGCGGTTTAAAGATGAGAGAGAAATATAATAAGCATTATTTTCAGGTATTGCAAGACTTATTTTATTCTACTACATTTGTTTTTTAAAAAAATTCATTCATTCGCATCTCCATGTTAATAATTCAAAATATATTTATTCTGATCTACATAATTCACTGTCAAATCATCATGCAGAAGTCTGGGTTTTATAATCCGAAATACTAAAATTTCTACCTTGAAGAATCTGTATTTCTCTTTTGTGAGAACAAAACTTGAATATTATCTACAAGTTTGGAATCCAATCTATAATAAATATCAATGTATACTTGAGTCTGTTTCAGAAATTTTATTATTACACACTTCATAGACGGTATCCCAGTTTTGAAACTGACTAAAACATCTTACTTGCAGAAATTAACATAGTGTCACCCAATAAGCGGAGAAAAATTCAGTCATATGTTTTACATTGCATCGTAAATAATCCAGTTATACTTGCGAAAATATCAATATTTGTTCCTAGACATAATTCGCCTATTAAGAGAACCTTTCATTGCAGTACAGGTACTAACTATGAATTAAAATCACCAGTTAGAATGTTATGTGACAATTTGAATAACCGGCCACATTACATTGATATCTTTTTTGGCTCGATCGTGAAGTTTAAAAACGCAGTATATTATTATTATGAGTTATAATGCTTCAAATAATTATTTTGTTATATGTGTGCTACTATGAAAACCGATATTATCTAAGTTTATTTTATTATTACATTGTTACTTGTGCTAATTAAAGTATTTTTATTGCTTTATTGCTTTGTATAATCTACCTGTAACTAGGATATTACATCCTGTAAGTCAGATTGATAATAAATAAATAAATAAATATCTCATTTATTACCTGATCCAGTAAAGTATTCCTGAATGGTAATTACAGGTTAATGCATTGATAAAGAATTTTAACTGTCCAGCATATTGCTATTAAAGTAGAAGAGCAAATGAAATGATATATATATATATATATTGTTATGAAGTGTGCTGAGAACACTGACAGGTGATATGTATGTTTTTGACGTGGACCGAAAAACGTCAGTTTGAATTGTAAAATATATTAAGTATTTGGTACAACCGTATTCTCTTTGTTATTGTATATAAATAAACCCCTTCCTTAAAAATATTACATTTGGTGTCAGAAGTGGGATAAGCTGTTGCATGCCAATAACCAGGAGTATGGCTGCGAAGGATGACGGAATCGCCTGTATCATGCAAATGTTAGAAGAGAATTCTAAAAAACTGGAAGAAAACTCAAACACACTACAGAGAAAATTTGAGGAAATAGTACTCAGTAATGAACAAAATGCAAAGAAGACGCAAGAAAATTTTAAGAAGCTGGAAGAAAATTCCATGAAATTGGGAGAGCAATTTATAGAAATGAAGAAAATGCAGGAAGAAAATTTCAAAAAAGTAGAAGAGCTGCACGGAAAACAAAGTGAAATTGACAAAAAAGTTGATTACGTACAAGCAAAATTTGAAGTGAAATTACAAGATCTAGAGAAGCAGATAACAGAAACGTGTAATCGAAAGGAAGGAATTTTTAGCCATGTACATGAGTGTGAAACATCACATAATATCCCCAGAGTAAAGCCACCAACTTTCAATGGCACTAATTCTTGGTCTATGTATCGTAAGCAGTTTGAAGCTGTGGCGAAAATGAATCAGTGGCGAGATGATGAGAAAGCAACTGCACTCATGATCGCTTTAAGAGGCCAAGCTCTTAAATTGCTTCAAATTATTCCAGCCAAAGAAGAGCAGAATTATGACAGTATTGTTAAAGCATTGGAATTACGGTATGGTAATTAACACCTGCAGGATGTTTATAGGGCACAATTGAAAATGAGAGTACAAAAACAAAATGAAACGCTTCAAGAGTTTGAAGCGGATATTGAAAAGTTGACACGTTTCTCATATCCTGTGGCTCCTGAAGAATTTTTGTGTGAAATATCAACACAAAGCTTTGTTGATGGGATTAGAGACATCGAAACTCAACACGCTCTACGTTTGGCTCGTTTTAAAACAAGCAGGGAAGCACTCGTACGTGCTTTAGAAATTGAGGCTGCCAAACAAGCTTCCAGAAATGCCATAAACATCCGCAAAGTTGACGTCAATTTGGACAACGACCAGGTAAAAAAACTTCAGGAAACCGTAGAACAACTAGTCCAAGCGCTTCGAAACAGCACAGGACAATTTCAAGCTAAAACAAGTCCGGAAATACGTTGTTGGAATTGCGGAAGAAAAGGACATGTAAGGAATGACTGCGGAAAGTTTCAGCCTTCTGCAGATGGTGGAATGAGTAGCGCTACCAACCAGGGAAACGAATAAAGGCCGACATCGTGGGTCATATGTCGGCTGGACGGAAACAGGCCCCCAAGTCTTTCATCACTCTGTCCAGATTAAGTCGCAATACAAATAGTTTAGTAGTGTTCGGACAAGTCAACCACAAAGATTGTGTTATTACGATTGACACCGGCGCATCAAATTCATTCATCAGGCGCGACATGGTGAACACCAAAATTATAAAACCTTTAAATTTGGAATTAAAAACTGCCACCGGCGAAAGAGCACCAATTCTTGGAAAAATTTCAGTTAAGTTGCAGTTAGGTCAACGAATTGTAGAATCCACAGTTTACGTAGCAGATATCTCCGACGAATTCATTCTGGGACTAGATATTATGAGCCAGTATGGATTCGTAGTCGATGTAGGAAGTCGTCTCTTGAAATTTGGAAGTGAGGAAATCGCATTGCTGGGAGCTTTTGACCAACTGGAAACTACAAATCTTGTTACACTTCAAGACATCAAACTTACTCCATATAGCGAACGAGTGATAATGGCAAATGTTATGAATTGGAAATCTGGGGCGCCCTTTGCCGTCGTCGAACCAAATTTGAACTTCATTGAAAATACAGGACTTGTCATTGCAAGAACATTAGTCAGTATGAATCAACATGTTCCTGTCCGAATAGCGAATTTACATGGACACGCGAAGACGATAAAAATTGGAACCAAAATTGGTCAATGCGAACCAGCTACTTGGTTGGCAAATGAAAACAAAGTGTGTGTCAAAAGATTAAATAATGAATGTCAACTACCTGAAATTCTGCAAGCAATGGTAGAATCAGCGAGAAAACATCTGGGTGCAGCGGAAACTAAAATGTTGCAACATCAGTTGCTCAAATATAGAGATGTGTTTGCAGTTACCGAAGAAGAATTTGGAAAAACAGACTTAGTTCAACACAGAATTAATACTGGGAAAACTATTCGATTACAAATAGTTTTGCCAAAAGGTAAAATACATGAAGTCCTTAATGAGATTCATGGTGGCGCATCTGGCGGACATCTAGGAGTGACTAAAACTATCTCTAAAGTAAAAGAAAGATTTTATTGGTTAAAATTACGCCATGACGTCCAATTATGGTGTAAAAGATGTGACAGCTGTGCTGCCAGCAAGGGACCGAAGAAGAGAAATAGAGGCAAATTTCAACAATATACTGTAGGAGCACCGTTTGAGCGAATTGCTGTTGACATTGTTGGACCATTCCCAGTAACTGCATGCGGAAATAAATATATTCTCGTAGCAATGGACTATTTTACAAAGTGGCCTGAATTGTTTGCTATACCTGATCAAGAAGCTTCGACTGTCGCAGAAGTTCTGGTTTCGGGAATGTTCTCTCGTTTCGGAGTACCAATGGAACTGCATTCAGACCAGGGTAGAAACTTTGAATCACAATTATTTCAAGAAGTTTGCCTATTGTTTGGAATTAAAAAAATCCGTACCACACCTCTCCATCCACAATCAGATGGTATGGTAGAGAGGTTCAATAAAACATTGCAAGAATATCTTCGAAAAAATCGTCGGTCCAAATCAAACAAGCTGGGATCGTCATCTGCCGCTGTTCGTAATGGCCTACCGCTCGGCAATACATAGTAGTACGAACACGACACCAGCAAGTCTTGTTTTCGGCAGAGAATTACGTCTTCCTTGCGATCTTTTATTTGGTATACCTCCAGACAAACCTAAATCCAGGAATGAGTATGTACAAGAGTTAGAGAAGCGACTTATTTTGGTACACGATGCTACACGTAAGAATTTAACAGTCGCTAGTGGGAAAATGAAGACACGTTACGATTTTCGTTGCAACTCAGTTTTAATATAAATGAGCCATGTTCTATTTTGTTACTACGGTGGACGACCTTATTAAAAAATGAAAAAAAAGAACATATGCAGAATGTCTCAACTAACCTGCTCACTATTGCTAACTTTTTTATTTGAAGAGATGTATGTGCTTAACTTAGGTAAAATGTAACACTGTATACTGAAACTTTAGTATTGTAGAAAAAATATTAGCAGGTGGTAATTGTATATTACTAACCGAGGTAGAAAGTGTTTCATTGTCGTGGGCGAACATAGCTAACCAAGGCTTGAAGCGTCGACGTTAGCTATAGCCCGAGACAAGGAAACTTTTCTCCGAGGTTTGTATACTATTTTATTCACAATCTGAAACAAAAAAATTATAATTGATATTTAAATAATAACCTAATATAAATAAACGAATGGTTTGAGAGTGTGCATTTGTCACATAAACTGTCAATTTGATTTCTAACCTTAAATTTTAATTTCACATTTATCTAAACTTATTTATATTTTCTACAAATTCATTCGTTTCCTTACATATAAAAGGTAAAAGTATTTGTATTACATAATTTAAGCAGCTAAGCTAGCAATGATGGGGATATAAATAAAAGTACGAGTTTTAATTAAATAACACATGAACTGTTAGTTTGATTTCTAACCTTAAATATTGATTTAATTTCATTGATTACTTATATTGTTTACAAATTTATTCCATTTTTTATCATATAAATTGTAAACAAAGCTTTGTTTACATGTAAATACCCATCACTGATACACATTGATCTCTCAAAGCGGGGTGCAGCTTTTTTGCGCCTCGAGATTGGAAAGTATAGCGTGAGTCAGCTTGGAAAATGAGGCTAACAATAACTAACTTCCCAACATTTTAAAAGTCAGAAATCGTCATATTACTAACCTATTGTGAATAAAATACGTTTTTTATAGAACAAAATATTTTTGACTACTCTATTGATAAGATCATTTTTTCCTCTTTCCAAAAAATAATGGTAATGGTGTTATGTTGTTTTTTACAATTTTTTCAACAAGCAAGTTATCTGCAATAGAAGTGTCATTATTCGTTAACTATGCAAGTTTAGACAAGTTCCCGAGAGCGGAAGTTGCTTCAAAATATATTAAAAGTAGTATTGAACCAGAAAGAAAGCTTTCTCCGCCCTGGCTTAATATGTTAAAAAATAAGGTCTGAATTTAAGTTAAGAGATGAGCCTTGATAAATTAGTTTTTTGCAGCCATATTTTTTAAAATCCGAAATTAATTCTAAATTTTAATATTCTTTGTGCGATATTTATGTATGTATTTACTTTTTGTGCGAGTTACTATTTTTTCACTAGATATAAGCAGTTTAAAGATAAACCGATAAATAGGTTTTTACTGAAATTTTTACTGATTTAGCTAAAATTATAAAAATTGGTAAATTTGTAAACTTTAGTATTGGTCCTGCAATGGCTGTCGGGTCACTTATCTGATTTGAGCAGAACATAATTTATCTTTTAGTCAACAATTGACGTGATGATGATTATTTATGCCCAAGAAGTATTTAAAAACTCAGTTTAATTATAAATTTCATTTCGATTTGATAAGTAAAATTATTTAATAACGAAAACATAAAATAGATAAGACCATATCAATAAACCTATACCACTTTAAATTAATGTTGTACCAGAATTTTATATATCACAATCTCGTCTCTTATTCGCTTAATCATGTTGTTGAAATTCTGACCCATTTCCAGCGAAATGGAGTATGAATCTCAATTTTGAAATCCATTCCATAATCTACCATTCTATCCGTTCGATTATCCTGTTCCATTAGCTTTAAATTATTGTAGAAAATAAAGGAATGAAACTTCCTGATCTGATAAGCGACCGCGATGACAATTTCATGAACTCCGTGTCTTCATAAAGTTGTAAATGGTTCCGACATCAGAACTAGGCCAATTGTCCTTGTTTGGCCTTGCAAATAAAGCAAGAAGTTAGTTATAAAGACAGGTATTTGTCTGGAGAAAATTACGAACAAGGCTATGCAAATGCTGCGACTGGAGCGCAAGAATAAATCATTGAAACAGTTAGTGATATCTGTGGAGAAATGGGACGGAGATCTTGTAAGTTTGACGAAGTAATTCCAACCTCGTACTCGTAGCGAGACTTTGTTTTACTCCTTCTCTGAAGACGGATTGCAGTTTATAAATAGGAAATATATTTCATTGTACATTCTCAGAAACTATATTGTGATGAAATTCTGCTATCTATTTAGCATTTATTCAATTACAAAACAATTATTATGCATTCAACTCAACAACAAAGTTGAAGGATTAATTTCAAATTTCAATTACGTAATTTTCGTAATGAACAATAAGTAGTATATTACACAATTAAATCACAAATGAAATATACAGTAAAATTCACTTAAAAAGAAGATTATACATTCATACCAATGTACGAACAAAGAAAAGTTATACGCGTAACGAAATCTTAAGCACATAACTTGTCTGTACTACACATTCAATTTTCATTCTGACGGCATATACACTCTTTTTGCTATTACTACGTTGACGAGGTAAACGAGTATATTATGCTCCAAGACCGAAATCGTTCGGTGAGTGAAACACATGGCCACAGGTTAGATTATGCTTAGATATTTTTACGAAACTAATTGCTTAACAATGCGACGTCTTTTATTTTAAGACAGATAAAGGAAATAAAATTGTCATTTCAGATAAATCGGAATAGTTTAATAGAGGGAATAGTCGATTAGTTATCGGACTTACACGCAAGTGAATAAAAAACCGTTACCTAAAATGCTTAGAGAATGTAAAAACACGCTTAAAAATATAAATTTATGTACTAAAAATCTAAATTTTGAATGTAAGGAGTTGTTCCAAAAACGTATATTTTTCCAGAATTTCATAAACTAGGTAATTCAGTAAGAACTATAGTTTCTGGTATAAATTTGCCAATTTATTTTTTTTCAAAATGGTTAGACAATGAATTTTATAGTTTTCCAAATCAACAGCAAACATTATCTGCACAAAATTTATTATAATCTGTCGAAAAAGTTAAAGATATTACTTTAGATACAAATTATATACTGGTTTTATTTATTCCATGTATGCCAATCCCGGAAACGTTAGAATATTTACTTAACTTTGTATGAATCAAAGTAAATAATAAATATTACCATCAAAAATAAGGCACAGGTAAGAGAAATAGTTTATCACGATTTTTGGCTAAATTATTTACGAGTGATTTTGAAATTTAATTTAAGAAAAACAAAAATATTTTCTTAATTTAGATTAGATATGTAGATGAAATTTTTGTTGTTAATTGATACTAAAATTTGCGATTTGAAAACGTTTTGAAGGAGTTTGAATTCAGTTTTCCCATCGATTAAATTTACGATCGAAAAATTAACCATTAAAAAATTATCATTTTTGGACGTACTGGTTATTCGAAACAAAACTGGAGTTTCATATTTACAGAAAATCTATAGATTTATAAGTGCAGACTCCAATCGTTGTTGACAACATAAATTTGTTTCGTTTAATTTTTTAATAAACAGATTATTCTTTAAACAAAAACCGATTTAAAATTGAACTAAACTATATTAAGAAGAACGGTTTGCCAGTTAGAATTATCAATAAATTAGTTCATAAATTTAAAAACCACCAATACTAATCTATTTCTAATTTTACGACGTTAACACCATCCAATAATAAAAATAATAGTAAATAAGAGTACATAATACTACCGTACGATGTCATTTCGAAAAGTTTAAACAAAATTTTTAATAAATCAAAATTAACTGTAACTTAATACAATTAATCTTTATTAGGTTAAAGATGAAGTAGATATTAACAAAAAATCCTGTATTTATAAAATTAGTTGTAGGTAGTAATAAAGTTTACATTGGTCAAAGGAAAAGATAAATTGACACTAGGTTTAATGCAGTAATTCAGAAAAATCTAGCGCAGCTCAACAAATGTTCATTATCATAAAATTAACAATTCTCATATTAAACTAAACATTTTAATAATGATACCTATTTAGCATACGAGAGTTTAATAATAAATAAATTTCCAACTCCATACTATTTAATTTAATATAAACAAAAATTCTATTTGTTATATTGGACGATTTAAAATTTATTCTCAATATCATTGGACGAAATAATCTTAGTCTATAATTAGGTACTCATTCGCCTATGAGTCCCGTTTTTCTCTCTCTCTCTCTCTATATACATATATACAGGGTGTCCCATAACTTCAGGTACATATTAGAAGGGCATATAGTTCTTAATGTCCTGATTACGGAACAAAGAGAATTTTTTCAAAATTCCTATAATTAAGGGTAGTTCATTTAAGAAGAACATTTTTTGTACCCCTGGATACTATAATATTTGGAATAGTGAAATTAGTTACAACTATTACATAAAATAATTTAACAATGAAATTTATTTATGCAATTACGTAAAGCTTTGTCACACCAATTAAGTTTGGGAGATGTGTATGTAATGAAAAAAAAAATCAAATTATTTACTTTATTTTTACAAAAACTGTTCAAAATTATTTCCATTAACAGCTAAACATAATGCAGCACGTTGAATTAAAGAAATTGAACAAGCCCGATGAATTGCATTCTCTTGTCTAATTCTTTCAGCACAATTTTCAACTCGTTGCCGTAAATCTTCAAGGGTTTCAGGTGCCTCTTGATTATCATAGACGAGGGATTTAAAATTACCCCACAAATAAAAATCTAACGGATTGAAATCCGGGGATCTAGGGGGCCAAGACGCGAGACCTCCTCGACCAATCCACCTGTCCTTAAATACTCTGTCAAGATGATGTCTGACATTTCTAGCAAAATGTGGCGGCGCACCATCATGCATAAACCATGCATTTTGACATACATTAAGAGGAATATCTTCTAATAATTCAGGCAAATTATTCAGCAAAAATTGTAAATAATCATTCCCAGACATTCTCTTAGGAAGTATGTATGGTCCCAGTAACGATCCGCTTACCATCCCCGCCCAAACATCTAGTGAAAATCTGTGCTGAAAATGACTCCTGACAGCAGCATGTGGATTTTCTTCGGTCTAGTAATGACAGTTATGAATATTATGTATACCATCACGAGTAAATATCGCTTCGTCAAAAAATATTACTTTTAACGTAAAATTGCCATCCTGGGCATTCACAAAACCTTACTCGAGAGTAATGATCGGGTTCAATTAACGCATGGACCTGTTGAAAATGATAAGGATGTGAATTATTATTCCTTAAAATTCTCCAAATTGTCATTCGTGGTACACCTGGTAGTTGACGAGATATTCTCCTTATGATGATTGTTGGGTCATTGCGTACCAAATCTAAGACAGCATTTTCAACATTTACTGGTCTCCGATGAGCCCCGCCCTCTCTTCCCCGATTAGGTTGCAAAGAACCAGTGTTGCGAAGGCGTTGAGTAAGGCTTACAAATATGCGAGAATTCGGATGCCGTCGTCCTGGGAAACGTTCTGCGTAATAACGCTGAGCTAATCTACAGTTTTTCCCTGCTTCGCCATACATTAGCAACATATCCACTAACTCACTGTTACTGTAATCATTCATATTTGTAACAATAATCAGAAGAGCAATATCAAAACTGTTATAAGAAACACAATTTATGTGGCCGGCTACTAGAAACCTAATGAAATGATTGTATTTTGCAAACATTTCTTATTAATTAGATATAATACAACGTAATATTTAATATTAAAACTACCTACTCAATCAGTGTCCCAAAACTGTTTCCTTCAAAAATCTCAAAAACTAATTTTTGTATTTTGAAAAAATTCTTTTTGTTCCGTAATCAGGACTAGGGTTTCACGGGCTTGGCTTGAAGCTTGAAAGCTTGGCTTGGCTTGGCTTGAAAAAGCTTGAAAAATCAAGCCAAGCCCGCCGTTCAAAAAAGCTTGACTTTTCAAGCCAAGCCAAGCTTCTGTTCCACCAAGCCCAAGCCAAACCAAGCCTAACATTTAAAAAAGCTTGAATTTTCAAGCCAAGCCAAGCCTTTGACTGTCAAGTAGCTTGGTTGAAAACAAGCTTTTTCAAGCTTTTCTCAAGAAATGTTGTCGAGGCCGACAAAACCGTAATTTTATGGTGATAACGTACTTTCTCACTACTTCGGCACATTTTTGCAAACTTCTAAGAATTGGAGTTTCCAAAAGGACCAGCCTTCATTACCTGCCAGTCCAGTATGCTTCAAAACTTTGTAAATAGGACACTATACCCTTCATCATCATTATTCAAAGACCACTTATTTACTCAATCTGAACCAACTATCTGTTTTAACTATAGAGTGATGGGAAGATAGGTACAGTTTGATCTTTTTGTTTGATTGGGTAATATCGGAATATTATCTAATCAAAATAGACTTATAAAGACAAAATAAACTTGATTTTAAATACCAAGCATCAAGCTTCAACACATAATATGTATTACTCGTATTTGTTGCAATGCTACAAATAGATAATTTTGCTGCAGAATAAAAATTATAAGAAATAATAATATACTCTACACCGTAAGGTAAATTCAGTGACAGACTACATAAATCATGATTATTATTGCATTTTAAAGTTTCATTTTGTACAATGTTTTGTTATTCTGGTATTTCCGAATCATAGAGACGAGACAATTTCTGTTTGTGTATATGTATATATTTATATTCAGAGATTTTCAATGCTATTTTTAGGTCAACCCCTAATGTACCCTTAATAAACCGTAACAGGTATAATAGACAATAACAATGTACCGACAAAGAGAGCATTCTCTTTTAAATATTACCTTGATACAAGTTTTCATTGACCCAAAAATATGTGTTAATAAATAAGCAAATAAATATATAATTTCGGCTTATTACCTAGTTCTGGAGATTTTTAATTTGCTTTTATTCACAAATTTCAGTAATAACGACATATTCGTATCGATAAGAATATTAACTTTTGTATTATTTGAATTTGCACATGATTACTTTAATTATATTTTTGTATTTAACTTACATGATTCTGTACTCAAAAATCAGTAGAAATTTCATAAGAAGAGGCTAGTAGGTATTTGTCACGAACAAACAAAATTTCGGGGAAATTTCCGTCTGTAGGGTTTTATGATTTCCAGATGTAAATACATCTGGTAGGTATAAAAGGTCAGTCTAAGGTCATTTCCATCCCATTGTACATTCCAAAATATTTATGTATTTATTTGAACACTGTTATTGCGTATTTGGTGTCTTGAGTTTTTTTTTTTATATATTTTATTTTTTTTGTTTATATAGGGTGCATATGAACTAAATAGTATGACAAACTTTAACAGTTGGGAGGACATTTCGAGTTTTTAGTTAAAATACAATACAATACAATAAAGTCCAACAAATGCATATGCCTACTTGAATAAATGCAGTCAACGAAAATAATAAAAGAAAGATGAAAATTGAAGGGTAAATATTTAATAAAAGATAATAAATTTATGCTGATTGTTTACTCTTAAAAATAAAATAAATGAATAAAATATACATTTCAATATTTTTATATTTTAATAATTACAAAGAAAAAACACTTGGTGTAAGTTTCATTAATTTTATTTTATCGTTTTGTTTATCTTTACGCATAAGAAGATATTTTTCAATTGTACCACAATAAATTTATGTAAAAAAAAAACGTGATTTGTACATTATTACGATACAATGAAACATCGACATAACATCGATATATTGATACATCAATATTCCAATACATCGATATATCGGTATATCGATATATTTAATTAAATTCACATCGAATATTTATATTAAAATCTTGATACTGAACAACTACTACTGGTTTTCAAGACCTATATACCTACTGTGCGCATGAGCATTTATAAAGCTTGAAAGCTTGAAAAAGCTTAAAATAGCTTGAAAAGGCTTGAAAAAGCTTGATAAAGCTTGAAAATCAAGCCAAGCCTAAAATAATTAAAGCTTGAAGTTTTCAAGCCAAGCCAAGCTCTGTTTCCATCAAGCCCAAGCCAAGCCAAGCCTAACATTAAAAAAAGCTTGAAGTTTCAAGCCAAGCCAAGCTTTTTTATTTCAAGCCAAGTAGCTTGGCTTGGTGAATCCCTAATCAGGACATTAATAACGATATGCCCTTCTAATATGTACATGAAGTTATGGGACACTTTGTATATATGTATATATATATATATATATATATATATATATATATATATATATATATATATATATATATATATATATAGGTGATTTATCTTTTTTAAAAACTCGATTATGTTAAATATTATAGAAGAAATTGTCAAACTAAGTTTATTTTATACTAAAATGTCTATTCATTTGCAGTATAGGGTTTTCTACAGGTGTTCCACTTTTACGCAATGGTATGTAACTCTATATTTTCAAATGAAACACCCTATATTTATTAAAATTTGAAGGGCGAGTTATTTAAATATTACATTTTTATGAAATATAAATATAAATTAATTTGGTTATTAAATATTTAATCTATTTCAATCCGATATTTTTCATTAGTACACCTGTAATTTAATATTATTAGATGTCTAATTCAAAATAGTATATTATGCAACGAGTGTATTAATAATATACACGACTTGCATACAATATTTTTTCTACGACTATTCACAATAAATTAAAAAAGTAAACTATAAACCGATAAATTGGTTATAAAATTTATCTGTCAGTTCCATATACTATTTTTCTACAACTATTCATCATTATTTTTAAAAATAAACAATAAACCAATGAATTAGTTATAAAATTCGCCTGTATCATAGTGATAATCTGTATCGAAATGATAAGAAAATCTGTATCGAAATGAAAAAAATCTGTATTATAATGATAATCTGTATCGAAATGAAAATCTTTATCATAATGAGTATCTTTCAAGTACAGGTGATACTTAATAGGTATATTAAAGCATAGGAGTAAAAAATTAGTTTAATAGAGTAAATAGTCGATTAATTATTCGACTTACATACACTTAATAAAAATTCATTATTAGTTATAAAAATAAATTTGCTTGAATTATAAACATCGAACGATTGAATAAAAATCTATGGATTTAAATAGAAGTAAAAAAATATCAAAGACATCAACAATGGAGTAATTATTCCTCGTTGATAAACCAAGACTGAAGAGTCTTGTAGAGTGAAATTCAATATCGCTAACGAGCAGAATGTTCTAAAATCTAAGTGGAACTTGATTTATAACGTGGAAATTAGCATGAAAGGATCATCATCGCCTTAGCATTACACACATACATTCCGTCTCCGCGTAATTTACAAAGAGCGAATAGGGAATAAGATTTGACATGAATATATAACAATCAACAATGTGTTTGTGTTCATTTGTCTCGCATCTCCATAAAGCAGGCGTTGCTTGTTAATTATTTTATTGAGCAGAGACATGTATGCAAATAAGACATTAGATAATTGAAGATGATGTGATGTTTTCGAGATACGTGGACGTGATTGCGATTGGATATTCCATCATTTGACGTGAATATTACGGGTGTGTTAGTATTCAGCGAGCATTACACTGATGAGGTCAACTCAGCCACAAACTGCAATGATTAGCTATTAATTGAATGAGCCAGGTCCCGATTTAAAACCGCAATCATTCCTACAGACTGTACCTAAAATTTAATCAAATAAGTGGACCAGTAAACAAAATAGTTATTTGTGATATGTGTTAAAATTGACATTTAATTTTGTAGAAAAAAGTTTGGAACACGACGCGAAGCGGAGTGCTCCAAACCTTTTAACACGTATGTCATACACTATTTTTTCTATCAACACTATTTTTATCTCTTGCCATACAAAAGTAAGAGAGGTAATGTTTTCGGTCAAAAAAGTCGATAGTGAGTTTTCAATGAATAAGCATAAATTAGGGCCCTTACAACACGTTTTGACTATTTTTACGATCATGATGGACGTATGTGTGTGTGTGTGTGTGTGTGTGTGTGTGTGTGTGTGTGTGTGTGTGTGTGTGTGTGTGTGTGTGTGTGTGTGTGTGTGTGTGTGTGTGTGTGTGTATGTGTGTGTGTGTGCTTGCGTGTGTGCGTGCGTGCGTGTGTGTATTTGTGTGTGCGTCCGTGTGCGTGTATGTATGTGTGGGTGTGACGATTTTTTGTCCACGATAACGTTTACATCAAACTTCCAAAAATTTCTATTCTCCGTATTTAAGCTTCCTGCGTTCTTATACAGAGTTAATAGATTTTGGGTAAAACTGGACAAGCGGAAGTACTTTACATAAAGCTCAAAACAGTTTTTAATGAAAAACTATATTAAAATATAATCCAAAACTATTATATTTTAATATTTGAGACTTCTATATCAAGTGGTATAACATCTTAGATTTTGGATGAAATTGATAAAACGGTAGTGATATTTTACTTGAAGTTCTGAAAATATTTTCTTAAAAAGTATATTGATATATTCTAAAACTTTTCAAATTTAGTATGTGAGACTTCTATATGAAGTGGAACAATATATTACATTTTGGCTCAAATTGATAAACCAGAAGTGATACTTTACTTTTTTTGTGAAAAATATATTGATATATTCCAAAACTTTTCAATTTTAATATTTAAGACATATAAAAAAGAAAAACATATTAAATTTTGGCTAAAATTGATAAACCGGAAGTCATACTTTACTTGAAGCTCTGAACAGATTTTCGTAAAAAATATATTTATATAATCCAGAACTTTTCAATTTTAATATTTAAGACATTTATATCAAGGGGAACAACATATTAGATTTTGGCTAAAATTGATAAACTAGAAGTGATACTTTACTTGAAGCTTAAATAGATTCTCGTGAAAAATATATTATGATATATTCAAATTTTTTTCAAATTTGGTATTTAAGACTTTTATATGAAGGGAAACAACATATTAGTTGTTGGCTAAAATTGATAAAACGCAAGTTATACTTTATTTGAAGCTCCGAACAGATTTTCCTGAAATACCGATATTATATTATGATAAAATCCAAAACATTTGAAATTTGGTATTTAAGTCTTTTATATTAATAAGAACGACAAATTAATTTTTTTCTAAAATTAATAAACCAAAAATAGTGCTATACTTAAAGCCATAAACAGATATTCTAGAAAAACATATTAAAATATGATCCAAAACTTCACAAATTTGGTATTTAAAACTCGTATATAATTTAAATTAAAATTAACCAGAAGTGATATTGTACATAAAGTTTATTGCTATTTTAAACACGGAATTGGCGAGAGATCATGTGCTGGTCACAGCAGATTTTTTCATTCAAATTTGTATTTCTAATATTTTTTTGAATATGACAAAATGCCAATTTGTTGTTTCAGTCTGTCACTTTTTAATATTGGTGGCACACTGATTTGTAGAAAAATAATATTATGTAACGAAAATACTCTAGTACTAAAGCTCTGTAATAATAAACTTGTCTAATGTAATAACTGATGAAAGTTTTAGTTCACAGGGAAGAACACAAATACCTTTTCATACTTCAATACGTATTGTGTTCGTATGAAAAACTGCATTATATTTTTTGGAAAAATGCAATTGAGTTTTAAAATTAAAAACCAAATTCTCGCTTTGAAAAAAGAGATATCTATTAGGTTTTTTCTCTATACCTCTTCAAATGCCATCTTTAACTTTAATCAATAAATATCTTAAAGGTAGTCGTTGAAAAAATTTTGTATGTCACTCCTTCAAACCAAATAATCGATAACTATGAAATGAACTCTTTATACTATTTTTGGTCGACCGTTTTTATTTCTAATGTTTACCGATAGGGTTTCCAAAGCAGTAATCTTTATTTACAATAAGTGATGTGAATCACATACCGGTCAGTATGCAGAGGCGACAAGTAAATAAAAACAACAATCAAAGCTTACTTTAAAAATGACAACTAATTTTTGTCAAAATAATTTTCAAATCTTATTTTTTAATATTTTGTACGTCGATCGTGCAAAAAAACGTAATAACATTGTGCTCAGCAAGTGCTCTTCTACCGGTATCGTATGAATTGGAGATCGAGACGAAGTCGTCGAGATCTTCAAAATCATCCTCAACCGGTAGATAGCGCTTACTGCCCTTAGTACCTAAATAACTATTTGCGCATTTTTATTAAACGGAGAAGACTTGATAAATAAATATATCATCACGGCTTATTACCCAATGCTGGGTGTTCCAATCTGCTTTGTACAGAGATATCGGTAATGATAAAATATTTGGACCATGCGGGCGCTTACCAGGCGTCACCTCACAGGCACTCATTGCTGGCATGGAGAGTGCATCACATGGGTCAATTAAGGAATTGATCCGTAGTTTATATGAAATTTTTTACTTAAAATGGCCCCTAGAATACATGGTTAAATTTTGTCGGTTTCCTCAAGGGACACTTTGTATATATCCGGACACTTTTCATTACCACAGTTACACCCTTTTGACAGTCCACCTCATAGACACAGTTTTAGTAATAACTCTGGTACTAGTTCCACTAAAATTTTGAAATTTGGTATGATGACTAGTTTTTTTAGATTTATATTTATATTTTCTTTTGTTTCTGTATCTCAAACAGAGGCGTCTCATATGAAGAAGTCATGAACTTTTTTAAAGTTTAATCTATTAACATTTTTTTATTTTTAGTTATAAAATATTACATACAATGCAAAAATATACAAAATAGTACTATTACTAAAACTTGATAAATAAAATTACTCGAACAGAATACTCGCAGTATCATAAATGAACCATAGTTTGTAATTTACATTATAAATTTCACGTTTGGTTATTTGCCATAGTGCTTGTTATGAGTCTCTATGATGTACTCATGAAAATAGCGGTATTATTTAGTTTTTATCACTATATGGCTTTCTCTTTCCCATATGAAACGAAGAGAACATTTCAACGCAACAGCAGTTTCGTGTGTGGATCGTAAAACGCATAACGAACGATTTTCCATTCGTTTTACAAACAACAACGTCAAAACAGGGCAGCTGTTTTCCATATAAAGCACAGGAAGTTTAAATTCTGACCGTTATGAAAACAGTCGGGACAATTTATAGAATTTATCAATTTACACAGCAAAGTTCGGGCTGAGGCGTGTGAGTTATGGCAACCTTTGACTGTTTATATTTGCCCGGGAGAGTCATATATTTATTACGGCCTCCGACGCTACAGCTTCGGGTATTCATCACACCTTCGCTGATGTTTTCACTTTTGCTTTCCTTTTCGTGTTTTGAGAAGAGTTTTGTCTTCAGCAATGTTCTCAATCTTTTTATCTTTTGACGCCCTTTAAAATTTCAAGTTGTATTCTCATCTCCCTTTACATGATATAAAGAAATTATAATCGTCCAGGAATCATTCGGAGTATTTCTGCAATCATTAATCAGAATTATAATAAAAAAATTAACTATGGTGACGTCAGAATGTCTAATGATTTAATTTAATTAAATAATGTGCACATAAACAAAGGACGTTGCGATTTGAGTATATGACACAGTTTCTGTCTATCTATCATGCTCAGGTTGTGATGACGTCACAATATTCCTCAAAATTTTTAATAATATTCTTTTACACTCCAATCATAGAGTTACGCGTGAAATGTAGTAACTAAGTGAATGAGAATGAAATATGTTTATTTCAATTTTCCTTATAATGTTTTTGACTTTCGGTAGCAGAATGCTACAATGGGGTGCGCCCATTTTTTAAATAAAATCCATTTGATTATAGAGATACAAATGTTATGCACATCCGCTTTTTAAAAAAATTGGTAATTAACTTAAAATTTGAGAAAAACGGTGACCACTGCGAAATAATACAAGCAATGCGAGCGAAAAAGATAAGTATAGTTGTACAGACATATTTTTCGTTGATTATATTATTTCTTCGCATAGGTGACGTTCCATTTTTCTTTAATTCTATTAATATTTAACAAATTTTACATAGTACCTCCAGGTATGTTATTTTTAATTTTATTTTATTAATATTTTCTCTAAATTTGATCATTGTTACATATCCCATTGCTATTATGTATGCTATATGGTACCAGGTATCGGATATACTGATCTCTTCAATATGTTGTGTGCACGAGTATACAGGGTGTTTCCATACTCCGAGCAAAAACTTTAGTACTGACCAAAATAAGTAAAAAAAAAAAAACTTAATAGTTTCCGAGATATAAGTGAAAAATAAGTTTTTACGGGGTTTACCTTTGCTATCTCAAAAAATATAACAGTTAGACTTCGATTAAATTAGATATTTTGTTTACCTGTAAAAGGTTATCTTAGATGACTTTTTATTTTTCAAAAATAAGAAAATAATTTGTGTGGCGACCTTGACCAACATTTAATTTTCAAATAACTTTTTAACCATTAGAAATTGAGAAAAATGTTTCATATAAAATTTTATTATATTTTTATAGTCTATTTACTGGAATAAACAAAATTTTGTTCGAACACTATCTTCGTCAGTTTTTCTTTGATTTTAATACAAACTTTCCTCCTTCTCGAAAACAGTTGAAAATCAAACGAATATTGATTACGCTTTTTTACTCATTTTGGTCAGTACTATATGCCCTTAAAGTTTTTGCTTGAAGTATAGAAGCACCCTATATACAGTCTTCAGGTGCTATTGTAGTGGTGGTTGAGTACTAGACAAAGCGCCTGTAATATTCGGCGACTCGGCCAACTTCACACTTTCATTTTATTTATTTAATATTTATAATTATTTATTTATTTGGAAAACCAACAGTCAATGAAGACCAACTAAAGGTTTTCACTTCTTACTAACACGAATACATAGTGAGTACATTATGAGATACAAAGTATTAACATTGTATAGAACATAATTAAAAGAATTATAAACTATGTGAAGTTATATATCAATAATTGATCTGGCAGCGTTTTTCAACAGTGATAGCGGAAGATGAAAAATATCTAACGTATCAAATTTGGCATTATAAGTAGACATAATTCTGCTTAAAGGAGAATTTTTATTATTATTTGAGCTACTTGAAGGTGGGTAAAATAGAGTATTGGATCTTGTCATTTTGTTACAAACTTGTATATTGAATAAATGAATTATGTTATTGCCATATACCATATTATTAAAGATTTTATAAAGATATATCATATCATTGATAGTCCTTCTATTTTCCAGCGATGGTACGTTAAAGTATTTTAATCTCTCCGATTATTCATAAATTTCAACATTAAATTTATAACACATAATATTAATGAATTTTATTTGAATGCTTTCAATTAACTTTATGTTTTTATTGTAAACTGGCTACGAAATTATTGATGCGTACTCCAGTTTAGGTCGAACCAATGTGGTGAATAATGTAATTAAAGCGCATGGTTCTTTAAAGTGTTTACTGGTTCTCAGTATGAAATTTAAAGTTCTACTTGTTTGTTTAACAGTCAGTTTTACGTGTGAATTTGACAGTAATTTAGAGTCAAACGTTACACCCAAATCTATAACGGTTTTCTTATTCTCTAATGTTATGTTATCTATGTTGTAATTGTAATCGTAGATATCTTGATTTTTTGTAAAATGAACTACATTACATTTTGAAACATTTAGGCTGAGGTAATTGTGTTTACAATATTCTTGCAAGTTATTCAAATGACGCTGAAGCTCTAAACTGTCTTTCATAAGAGAATAGAGTTGGCTTTGCTCGAAAGGTATAGTTTGTTTCAAGTTATTTGCAAACGTACCTGCCTCGACTTCAGCAGCGGGTGGCTTCTTAAATGGGCTTGATGGGTTACATGACAGGGTTGTAACAAAATATTTTAAATTCAGCACACGAAATATTTGTGCGGAATTTAATGTTTCATATGAATTTTAAGAAATACAGAACAAATAATATGACATTACACCAAATTTTCACAAATTACAAATAAAACCAGGTATATTAATTAGTGGTATTTTAAAAAAAGTACCTCTACATCGTTTTTCAAAATTTTGCTAATCCTCCCCTTATGCATAAGATCGTACATACCATGCCATTCTGCGGTGTACCGCGTTATTACGAAGGTAGATTTTCAAATATCTTGAAACATACCATAAAAGCTGGCATGTTGAAAGTAGAGTGTACTCTCTGTTTTAAATGTGGTGATCCTCACGTTATCAGTTTCTGAACTAAGAATAAACAATCATAATTATGTCTGCCTTTGTCACTCACATGCTTGGAAAAAGAGAGATATTGCAGGTTATAACGTCAAGGACATAGTTGCCAGATGTCAGACTACAATAATTATTGAACTTTTCTAAATATGAAATTCATCAGCGCTATCAGTAATTGTAAAACAATGGTCCTCATTGTAAAATAAGAGATTAGGTATCTGTAAGAATAAATTTCAAAGTAATTTATGATAGTAAAAAGATACTGTTTAACTTGTTTCAAATGAAATTAACTTTAATGTATGACATATTTAGTTTATATTTTTTGTTCATTAGAACTGATTATGAACCGTGGATATTTTATATCGTCACGAGCACGTCATTAGAAATCTGCGGCATACAATTTAATCCAGACACTTTTTGACATAAGTATTACCACATTTAAAACAGAATGTATTTATATTATATAAAATTCCGAAAACAATTCCCGAAACCTCAGTAGTGTGTCTTGCGTCGTATATTCACGTTTTATATAAATTGTTGAACTTTATGAAAATTTCTAAAATGATTTTATAGTTTTTGTCTCGTATCTACCAGATGAAGCTTCTCATATTTTTGATTGAGAACCACTGGTTTAGAGTAAAGTTTCTCTATTATCGTTTCTCGAAAAGAATATCACCCGTCCACAGAAATATGATGGTGGCATAGTTAATTGCGGGTAACATTTAAATCACGTATAATTAATGTTTCTTGTAAAATTTTACCGATTCCCGATGAGAAAAAGATTGACAATACTAGTCTCTAGGTTTAGAGTATCTTCTCAGTATCGTGAACGGAATGTGTTATAAGGTCAGGAGGCAGTTAAGAATGTAATGTCTTGTGAAACATGAACTTCAAAAATGTTTTGGATTAAACGAGAAGTTTGCACAGAGAACGGCTTCTTGTTGACGCGCTGTCGAGCGCCTTGTCTTCTGAATACTTTGGAATCTCATGGCGCATATTCCCTTCCAGTATTCATTCCATTATTCTAAACAGCACTTTAAAACTTGTATGGGACAACGAGGCGATTCCTCTACCAAGGAATTCTCAGCTTCTTTGCCTTGTAATCGTACATACAATACGGGTACTTTTCTTGTCTCTGCTTCATCTATTTTTACTTCACATCATGTTTGTCTAAACTTTATCTACCGGCCTTATCACCTTGAATAGGGTACAGCTTTGAATGGATAATCACATCACATAGAAGTAGTGGGAGCTACGATTGGACAAAACACTATACACAATAAACTATGTATATATATATATATATATATATATATATATATATATATATATATATATATATATATATATATATATCTATTTATTAACAGTATACTAGTTATACCACCATATCAAAATAAAATGAAATTACAGAAGTTTCTTCAACTCTTCAAAATATGCGTTTTTTCATCAATTAATTATATAATTATAATAAATTAGAGCCTAACCTCTTTCCGCAAAGTCATTTTTCGAGTTCGAGAACAGGAAATAGATGCAGGGGACTACATCTTGAGAATATGGTAGGTGTGGTAACAATTCGAGACCTAATTCACAGATTTTGGCTATGGAAACTATCCACCAGTACACTTCAACATTGTCTGGATGGAACAGAACATTTTCTGCGTCAAATGTGTTCGTTTCTCCTTAAAAACATTGTTGAAATGGTCTAATAATTTGGATTAATAAACGCTGTTAATTGTTTTTCTCTTTTCGAGAAAATATTGGAATTGTGCCAGAATAAATTCACTGTTCGACTGTGTCTTAGTCTCTGGTGTACAGTGATGAATCCAAGTTTTATCCATAGTTATGGAACGATACAAAAACTTTATTGCACCTGAACACCGCAAAACCAGACTCTGAAGTTATCACACGAGTTCGTTTCCGGTCGACTGTGAGCAAATCCGGAACCCATTGTGCGGATATCCTTTTCATAGCCAAATGTTTATCTAAGATATTGTGTAAACATTCATCTGAGATCCGCCCTATCTCAACTGTCTACCTCATTTGCAATCTGCAGTCTTTTAATAAAATGTCACGGATTTTATCAATCATTTCTGATTTGGTGATATCATTTGATAATATTTATTTTGTTTTGCGTAATAGTTCTTTTTACACAAAACGGGCTGTCATATTTCAACCTACCACAACTTAAGTAATAACAGGATCTGGTACTTCACAAATCTTATATTAGGTTTGTGACTGTGACGTCACCAAGTAGAAGTTTACCGGACTTATCATTCCGCCATGGTATCAATATCCGCGTCTTCGAAATTTCTTGCACATTCTTTACAAATTCACTTTGTATGGTCCAAACATAAAAATTTGTGGCAATTTTGGGATGTGTATTTTGTTCTCCTATTTCTCTTGCTATTACAGTAGTAATATCGTCCAAAAGTTTGGAGGTGGGTTTTCTCTTTTATGTTACTTTCCTTAATTCCACCTCCGAATCAGCAACAATTTCATCAAATAATTTTTGGAGTTATTCTTCTTCTTGTTCGTAATTCGTGGTTTTGACTATGTGTAAAAAAACATTATTACATTAAAAAAAATATATTCGAACACATTCAAATTTTCAAAAATATAAGAAACAACACTTAATATCGGTCTTGCATACTCTGCCATATTAATACTTACTAAAACGCACTAAAATACTAGGCTACTGTACGCCTGGCTCGTCAAATAAAATTAGTTAGAAAATGGCGGAAATTTTCGAACCGCTTGGTCTGTGACATCGACCACCGAATGTTAATTGTGAGAGGTTAAATATTCAATTCATTTCTACTTTTCATTATCGCATTCATCCATCTCAGTCCTAGGACTTTGAAATTTACAGAATATTGACTGGAACTCTCGAACCT